>NTHP01000026.1:1299121-1361080 GCA_003416845.1 Oplegnathus fasciatus
AAATGGTGAAAAATGTTGATCACTGTTTCCCAAAGCCCAAGGTGACATCCTCAAATGTCTTGTTTTGTCCACAACCCAAAGATATTCAGTTTACTGTCATAGAGGACTAAAGAGACCAGAAAATATTCACATTTGAGAAGCCACTTTATCTTAAAATATTTTGGCCATGTTTTCTAATTTTGTCATTTACTTCAGTCCTGTGGTGAAAGATATTTACACTTACACTCACACTGTTGGAAACGAAAAGATAGTATTGTAAAGAGTAGCCTTCCGTACCACATTATCAAACATATCGTTAACTCTGTAAGATCTAATCACATTTATTCACCTCTTTTCAAGTCTTCTTCACTGATCGGAGTGGAAGAGTCACCAGTAACCCACTGTTGGACCAGCTCCCCAGCTACCAGTCCCTGCTGTACCGCAGGAAGTCGTCGACGGGCGGCACCAAACGAAGAAGCAGCTCCAGAACGCGACTCGGCTCCTCTGGCAGTGGGAAATGGGGCGTGAGCACAGTCAGCAGACAAGAGGAGAAACTGAAGAGTCAGACGGAGCAGAGACCCATCCGGGAGCTAGCCAAGACCATGGCCGAGAAACGCAGAGACAAGTAGGAAAGACATGATTGTAGTATCCTTACCACCTCATTGAGAATTCGAAAATGCTCATTACAGTTTGTATTGTTGGCTATGTTTAACATATATCATATAGCGTAAGTTCTTAATAGACAATGTATCTGACTGTTCCTTGTTAGTACGCAGCGCTTGGAGGAGGCTCGAGAGCTCAGCAGTTGGAGCCAGTTGAGGCAAAGCACCCGCAGGCATCTGAGGAGGCTGAGGGATGATGCCCAAGAATGGCTGAGCTCCCTGCAGCTCTGGAGGGGAGACATCCACCTGATAGAGGGTGAGAGATGAAAAATGAGAGGGCTTGTCAGAAAACTACATCCTTAGCCTCAGAGACATTTATTTATTCAGTCAGTAAATATACTTTTGCTCTAACAGAAAATGTCGCAGTTGTTGTTCAAAAGTTAGCTTCTCCCTCTCTTCTCCTTTCCATTCAATAGGGATGTTCGGCACAGGGATCCTGTCGTACTTCTCCTTCCTGCGCTTCCTGGTCATGCTCAACTTGATCATCTTTCTGCTCATGTTCAGCTTCGTCATGTTACCCATCATCACTGCCCCCAGTGCTTCGGGGAATATCACCTACAACCCGAATGATGGTGAGAGGACTTGATTGTTTCAACCTAGAGCATAAACTAAGCATAAAACAGTCTTAAGCTCATACTTTCCTGTGTTTCGTAACAGGAAGTGAGTGCGGTGTGTATCCGAGCAGCGCCCGTCGAGGTCTGGTCATCTTTCATGAGCACATCACAGATCTGCTGTCTGGTGGAGTAAGCCCTCTCACTTATCATTTAATGTTCTCTGGAGGAAAAAATAAGGTTTGCATTTGGTTTCCTCACTCACCTTTTGTGCTCAATCTGCAGGGCTTTCTGGAACAGACTTATCTGTTCTATGGCTACTACAAGGTGGACAAAATACACTTTCCAAAGATCACTTACAATTTGCCGCTGGCCTACCTGCTGGTCACCATAGCCTACCTGTTCCTCAGCCTCATCTGGATTGTGAAAAGGTACTGAAGAGGCAAAATCATAAGGAATGTATTTGAACGATCAGTTTCTGGATGTGTTGTTAACTTGGAATAACTTCTCTTCAAGGTCCGCCACAGGGTTCAAACGTAACCTGGTTCAGGATGAGGATCGCTTTCAGAGCTTTTGCAACAAGATTTTTGCTGGCTGGGACTTCTGCATCACCAACGAGAACGCCTCCAAGCTGAAGAGAAGCAGTTTACTGTATGAGCTCAGGGTCAGTGTATCATTTCTGTTGAACTTGACGTTTTATAGGACAGAATTTAGCAGGAGCGAGGAGTTGATGTAAACCTAAATAGTAGTTTTGGGTGTTTCTTGGTGGATACTCGGAATCTCAGCAGTATAGTATAGTAAAAATATAAAGCAATATACAATATAGAAGGTCTTCTCAGTCATGTAGATCGATGTAGTAGTTTTCATACGTAAATTATTATTTGTTTGTTGCAAATGTTTAATCTGTGTATCCATTGACTGTTTACCTGCCTCATTCTGAAATTGCCCGTTCTTATTTCCCCAGACGGATTTGGAGGAGGAGAGGATCAAACAGAAAATAGCAGATCGCACCCGCAAAGAGAAGTGTCGGATTTACCTCATTCGCCTCATCCTCAACCTTTTTGTCATCGCCGTTCTGGCTGGTTGCTTCTACAGCATTTATGTCGCCACCATCTTCTCCCAGGAGGCACAGATGAAAAATGTGAAGGTGATGAAACGATGCCGATGTCCTCTGACGGTCTTTTCTTACTGTCTTTCTGTAAAAGTAACTGCCTGTCACTACTAGAAACTCAAACTTGCAACTGTCCAGATTGGTTGTGAGTGATCTCATCTATGTTTTTCTCTTTTCTTCTGGTTCTGTAAAGCATTTCATAAAATCGAGCTGCTGTCTCTTTAATACCCTCTTTCCGTTTTAGGGAAACACTGATAAAATTTTTGACATAAGCTTTAAACAGACATCAGTAGGCATTGAAGGTAATTAAGGAAATGCTCTCAGTGACACCTTTTGTTTGGTTGCAGGACAATTTCATTGTGGATCTCATCTATGAATATCTACCCTCAATTGTTATCACCATGTCCAACTTCATCACCCCCCTCCTCTTCTCTGTCATCATCAATTATGAGGACTACTCGCCTGCCTTCGAAATCCGCTTCACTCTCATGAGGTATACTTGAGCCAAATAGCTGTAATGCCACTAACACTAAATTGTCTTTAATACATGGACTCTTATTACTTTTCTTTTGTTCTTTCTTTTGTTCTCTTTTTCCTTCCTCCTTCCTTTCTTCGCAGGTGTGTCTTCATGCGGTTGACCAGCATTGGGGTGTTGCTCTTCTCTCTTTGGTCTCAGATCACTAAATGTGAAGTGGAGCCCTGCAAATGTGGCTATAACCATTTGCTTTACTCTGTAAGTCATGTCCCTACGTTCCAGTACAATATACAGTGATTTCTTGTAATACAGGTGCCAGCATCAAACCCACTTGTATCTCTCTGTCAACATGCATACCTGTAGCTCAGTGCTTAATGATTTCCTGAAACTATCTAATGGGTTTGAGAATGTTAGTCATTTATATCTCTTTAAATGTACATTACTCAGAGTGTAACTGTGATAAAAATGCCTTTCAGTGGTAAGTAAGCAGTGATAGCAAGTAAGTAAGTGATACTACAGTATCTAGGTATATAATTGAATAAGAGTATGAAATCCATACTATCCATCCATCCAGACTGTAACACATGATGGAACTGATCCTGGGATGGGTCTCAGAAATATTCCCCTCCAATCCTATGGTAATAGATTCTAAGTACTTCTGTCTTTGTTGTCCACAGTGTTGGGAGACCCGTGTGGGCCAGGAGATGTACAAACTCACCATCTTTGACTTCATCATCATCGTCGCAGTCACCATCTTTGTGGAGTTTCCGAGAAAGTAAGTCAAAAAGTCTTTCTCATCCTTTGTTCTTTAGTCATTTGTAACTGTGTCCTTGTGTTGCCCTGTACTTCTCAGACTGATAGTGGTGCACTGTGACTGTGGCCTGGCTAAGTGGTGGGGCCAACAGGAGTTTGGTATTCCTCAGAATGTGCTAGAGATCGTCTACGGTCAGACCATCTGCTGGATCGGCACGTTCTACAGCCCGATGCTGCCTGCCATCTGCACTATTAAATACTTCTTTATCTTCTATATCAAAAAGGTGATTTATTTTCGTACATGTGTTTTTTGTACATGGGTCAAAGTCAGAAGTAAGGTTTCTGGTGTTCTATTACCTTTCTGCTCCTTGTTCATAGGTCTCATTGATGAACAACTGCCGTCCAGCCACGCGTCCGTTCCGAGCTTCCAGCTCCAACTTCTTCTTCCTGGGTGTGCTGCTGATAGGCCTGGCTCTGGCCTGTCTGCCTGTCACTGTTAGTGTAGCACAGTGAGTGATGCTCCATGTTTCTGACCATGTTATGTTTTAACCTCAGTCTGCTAGGTAACATCATGTATGCATCTCTGCAGCTTTAATAGAACCTCAGAAGTCAATATTTGTCTCGTGAATTTCACTGTTTACGGTTTCTCTTGGCATATATACTCATTCACACATCCCTTGTTGTACAGAATAAACTGTTCCCAGGCCTGTGGACCATTTGTTAATTACAACACCTCCTGGGAGGTGCTGCCAACTACAGTATCCCAGCTACCCCATGGAGTCCAAACACTCCTCTTCGCTCTTTCATCAGAGGCCTTCGCCGTCTCCTTCTTTGTTGTTACGTGGTGCGTGTTTCTGTCAGATATTCCAGCAAAACTGATGTTTTAACTGTTTGTAGCAAGTGGTCTGTTTTCTCTTTGGTTGTCATTTTAAACATTTTCATTTCCCCCTGCAGTTTGGCCATGTTTTATGTGATAGCACTAGCTGGAGCTCACAAGAGAGTTATTAACCAACTAAGGGAGCAGCTCGCCATGGTGGGTTTACTCAGAAATTGATGTCTCTTTTCTTAAATCATACATTAACTATGCTTGATCGTCATTTAAACTATTACCAAAATTCTACTCTCTTTGTGTCCTTGTGTTTCCCAGGAGGGCCGTGACAAGCGTTTCCTGATCCAAAAGCTGTGCCAGGCCCAGAGACTCTCAGCTATCAAATCCCCAGGGTCCAAATCCCAGCCCCGCAGAAGCAGCAGCAGAAGCAGCCCCAGCTACCACACCAGTTTCGCCAACAATTTCAATGAAAGTGTGTTCCTGGCACACCCACCTCCCGACTCCTCCACACATGTGTGAGGCAAGGGCCTGCTACTACAGATGCAAGACTGGACAGACGGACTGGAGTAGAAAACAGTTTGAATTCATATCTGAAATGTTTTTTTATTGTGAAAACACTACAGCTTGGGAGTTTCTATGGACCTTCCTATATTAATGTGTCTTACTTTCTCAGTGTTCTTTTGTTGACAATTTGATTATTATAAAACTATTAAGAAGCCACAATGTTCAAGTATTTTTAAACCAAAACAATCATTGCTGGCCAGGTGTTTTTGTGGTGTTTTCCCCTGCTGCATGTACTGTCATCTTTTCCTTCTGGGAAGGACTTGAATTACTATAACCACTGGAGTATGAAAAACCTTTCTGAACTGTATGCACTTTAAATGTATTAACACTAGCGTTTTCTTACTTTTACAACTTTTTTTTACTGTTTACAGAACGGTGCGATCATTGTGCGTCTTGTGTGTTTTTCCATAATAATGCAAAGAACTAATCCATTTCAAAATACTAAACTGTAACCATGTTCTTTTTAACATTACTGTGACTGTTTTTTTAAAAGATTTTATTTAGATTTCCTAATATATACAATCTACTGTACATCATATACACCTCCTCCAGTGTAGTGGTGTAGGAGAGTATGTGCATGTCCAGTGTTTGAGTTTCTAAAATACAATTGATGAAAAAAGAATAATCCAACTCTGCAGATACCTCACGTATCTTGTAATATATCTTAAAATATACAAATTGATGGATTAAAATTAGATTTTTGTCCCAAATTGCTCTGATAACCAATGTTCTATATAAAAAAAAAACCTTCTGAATTTTGCAACAATCCCAAAATTCTTGATTCTTGAAGGAGTGGGGAAGTGGGCGACCCTGTCTAGTCCCCCTCTCCACCTTAAATTCCCCAGACACAGGGTAAGGTATTAGTATAAGTCTTAGCTGTTGGATATTTATACAATAACTTTCCAAATTTATAATCTCAACCAGAAGAAACAAAACAAAAAAGGCCTCTCAAAAGTGTGACTCAGCTTTTGTAACTCTAATATAACTTTTGGGTGGTGGGTATGTTGGTGGGCTACTATAAATAATGTTTTAGTCAGATTTAGATCAGAAGTGTTGTTTTACTTTATTATGACGCCTTTTATATGACTGTGGTGACTGCCTTTAATATCAAACTGTTGAAAAATAACAGTAAATAAAGAAATATTGAAACTTGTCTTCGCTTTGCGCAGTTCTTTTCATTTCATTTCTCTTTTCTACCCTCACAAAACTGTCATTAGCATCAAGTTGTAGCACCTCCGGCCCGACAGAGGCCGCTGTTCCTGACGCTTTGCTCGGCCACTGACAGCAGCTCAGCTGGTACGGAACCGGAGGCAGCGTGCTGTTGCTCGGCTCATCGAGAGATCAGACGATCAGCCAAAATGTTGAGAATTACGATCCGGGCGGACATGGGAGCCCTTTGGGTGTTGTTCTGTATCACCTATTCCCAGTTCTTGACCGTGTCCTCTGATGACATAGTGGTGGCGTGCGGGGGATTCGTGAAATCCGACGTTGAAATCAACTACTCCCTGATCGAGGTGAGAGTGCAAACGTCCCGGCTAGCTAGCTAGCGGCTAGCTAACAGTTAGCTGCTTTATCGTAGTAAGCTAGCTAGGTTAAAGGTTAGGCGGAGACTGGAGGCTTGGTTGAATGACAGTTTGAATGAAATGACCACAACTGTAGTCTGCTTTGACTCAAAGTTGGCTTTCTGTTGCTCGCGAACATAAATTACAGCTATAAATGTAGTTTGACGTTAAATTAGCTATCAGCTAGTTTGCTAATTTGGGTGTTTTCTGAACGCAGTCATAGCTGACTGACAACCCATATGTTATACTGTATTACATTAGCGTTAATATATTTGTGTTACACATGAATGCTCACTCCTAAACCTAAAACCTGTCTGTGGACCAGGAAGACGTTAAGTGCTAGCCATCAGTCCTAATCCCTGCTCATTCACAGGCTCCCAGGGATTAGCCTTTTGGTTAATTAGTGAAATTAACCAAATCCCAGGTAGACTGGTCTGTTGACAGCTGATACAATTAACTCAAATACTTTGCCAATGCCCCTAGTATGTAAAGCAACTATGTAAAGCAACAGAGACTGTACCCCTGCCATAACAGTTCCGGTTTAGTAATTAAAATATATACTTAATGATCAATTTCTGTCTTCTGTTATGCACAGATTAAACTGTACACCAAACAAGGTTCCTTGAAATATCAAACGGATTGTGCTCCAATCAATGGCTACTTCATGATCCCTCTCTATGACAAGGTATGAGATTCACTGCTTTGACCACTTTTAACTCTTTTATTCACTGATGGTGGGTGTAATCTATGGACTTGTCTCTTTTACACAGGGAGACTTTGTTTTGAAGATTGAGCCTCCTCTTGGGTGGAGCTTTGGTAAGACTGTGTAACAGCTACACCCTCACATATTATTATTATTATTAATTGATATTATTATTATTTATGTCAGCTGTTGTCCAGGAAATGCAAAGACCGTTTTCAGAGGTTGTTTGCATTGTCTTTTTACTTCTATTCTTTTGGTCTCTGATTTTTTTTCTTCTTCTTGGGCTTTAACTCTCACCAGAGCCGACCAGTGTCGACCTCCATGTGGATGGAGTGAGTGACATCTGTACAAAAGAAGAAGACATCAACTTTGTTTTCACTGGCTTTTCAGTCTCAGGCACGGTGAGAACTGTTGAGGATTTCCTGCCTCATTAATGGAAACATTTTGTCCTGAAGACCCTAAAAGCTCATCTACCCATAAAGCGGGGTTAAACCTTAAAATTTGCTTTATTCATGGTGAAAAAAGTGCTCAGGTTGAGCTCCTCACACCTGCATCAGTGCTTTTTGTGTGTGCAGATGTCTTTTCAGGTCTTCTAGTTCTTATCTAAGCACCAAAAACCAGAAAGTATATTTGATTGCATTATCCAGCGCTCTGTAAGCTGTTTTCTGGGAAAAGAATCAGTCTAGGAATTATATCATGTCATAACATATCTCTCTGGTTACATAATGTACTCTACGTTGTTCAGGTTCTGAGTAAAGGCCATCTCCTGGGTCCAGCTGGAGTAGAAGTCAAACTCAGCCGAGTGGGAACGGAGGAGAAACTCCAGAGTGTCGTCACACAGCCTGGAGGAAAGTAAGTGGCTCACACCTTTCTGTTCGGTAGAGTTTAACACAGGTGTTTCTGCTGTAAACACTTGTCTTAAGTTGTTTGCCTTTTCAAGAGCTTTCCTTTTTCTGCTCTTCCTAACACAGGTATACCTTTTTAAAAGTACTCCCTGGAAACTATGACATCACAGCTTCCCATCCCTCCTGGACTCTGGAGCAGGTTGGTACCTTCACTTCAGTTTTCATTAGGTCGTATCAGCAGCACAGACTATACAGAAACATGAATATAGCATGTGTGAAGGCACTCATGCCTTTTTTAAGGAACATTTAGGTGTTCTAGGTGGACAGCAAAAGACTTTGGTCAGATCTTTCTTTACTATCTGTGATTCCCCTAAAATGTTACTTATTCTCTAACAGATAGTTAAGTTAGTTATTTATTCAGAAAATCTTATTTAGACCATAATTTTGTTTGCGAGAGAGACCCGAGAACAAACTATACACTCTAAATCACACACACAGGCACTGTTAAAAAGTGAAAAATGTACAGTAGTAGATAGCCATTTAGCTCGGAATATAACTAGAGCATCCCACAATGATGATTTAAAAAGATGGATTAAGGCTTTTGGAGCAGAGTTAGGGCAGATCAGCAGATTTGTAACTAATGATTTCAAGCAGCAGTCAGATTAGACCCGTGTTTGACATCATTTTCTTTCCCGTACTCGGGTATTAACACTCTGCTGGGTACCACAGTATGGCAGTTCTCCGTCTGAGTAGTGTCATTAATACGGTGAAGGATGCATGATCTCAGAGGTCTTTTTAATTCTGTATCACTTGAGTGTAGAAAATTATTCACCTACTTGCTCAGCTGATAAGGTTCCTTGTCAGGTTAGCAGCTTTATAACTAATGATCTCCAGCAGTAATCACACCACTCCTGACAGGGCCATTATTCCGACCCTCGCTGTAACTTAACGTGCTGACCTTTGCCGTCTTTCCTTTCGTAGAGTACTACCTCAGTGCACGTCTCCAATGCCAATGCGCCGGCCGCCGACCATCTGGTAGTTGGAGGCTACGATGTCTCAGGGGAGGTCCGCAGTGATGGAGAGCCCATGAAAGAGGTCACCTTCCTACTGTACTCAGCCACAGTCAATAGAGAGGTAAGCTGACGTTATTTTACATTTTTAGGAACGGTGAGGACTCAAAGTAGATGATTTCATAGGGCTCTTATCTATCCTGTATTATTTCTAATAATTTATTTTATTTGATGAAGGTCAGTATATTATTCTGTAGCTTTCATTTTAGCAGCATTCCTGCAGTATTTCTGGAATATCATGGTTTGGATTATAACCACAAAACTAAGTTACATCGCTCCATATTTGTTTGTGTGTTTTCAGGACGTTGGTGGGTGTAACACATCCCCAGTGGAGGGGGCAGATTCTGGGGACAGCTCCCTGGTCTACCTGTGCAGCGCTCTATCCAGAGAAGATGGGACATTCATCTTCCCCTCACTGGCCAGCGGCGAGTACACTGTGGTAAGTTTCTGTAAAACCCAAAACAAGGCTGTCCCCATTTCTAATCTCACTTAGGCCTAGTCCACACGCACACGGGTGTTTTTTTAAAACGTAGCGTTTTTCTGTGCATTTTGGCCTTTCAGGGTGAAGATTTTCAGAAACTCTTTTTTCAGTGTTGACATGTAGACATGGAAAATGGAGCGTTTGAGAAATGATGATGTTGTCACCTCAATTCGCGCATGCCCATTGTTGCTTTGTGTAATGAGCATGCGCTTGAGCATACATATGGGTAGCACCTCAGAGGCTGTCAAATAACTATAAATAAATAAATAATTAGCTAATCTTTATAAGTTACTACCACCAAAGGAAAATAAGCTCACTACGCATGCTCAGAATATTCTTCTCTGGTATTTAACGTATATTGTTGAAGTAGACTTTATTGCCACCTACTGGCCTGGCATGCTTGTTGGAGTGTTTGGAATCGTTTTTATAAAGTGAAGGTCGTGTGGACAGAATAATTTGGTAAAAATACCAGTGTACGTGTGGGACTAGGCCTTAGAGTTGTAGTCCTTAAGATTTCAGTCCTGGTTGATTTGGCGACACCTGTGGTTACCATGGTGACAGCAAGTGCAGTTTAATACTACAGCAAGCACTCCTTGAGCAGAACTTTGTCAGAAATGCAGCAGAGGAGTAATTGGTGTATCTGTTTGCAGTACACTCTGTGGCGGACTCCACCACTACCACTAAAAACAATTATATAGAGTGATAGTTACTGAATGTAAATACACTGAATGGGTATTGCAGCAAAATGCTGACCATAAATAGTATTAATGGGTTTTGATTTCATGACATTGTAACTTTAATCTGCACACTGCGTTGAAAATGATTCCCCCTCTGTCACACTCTCTCATGTAAATCTAATTATTTCTGCCTCTAATTCTGCTTTTGTGAAATCCTTCAGGTACCTTTCTACAGGGGAGAAAGGATCACATTTGATGTCGCTCCTTCTAGGATGAATTTCAAGGTGGAACACAACAGTTTGAAACTAGAGGTAAAGAGTCAAATTATATATATCAGTTGTAATATTTGTTATTATATTGCAATTATACAATAATACATTTTATGCAGTGTACCACACTTTGACAGTTAATGCTGTTTCTGTTGCTTTGCGTGTAGCCCATCTTCCGTGTCATGGGCTTCTCTGTGACGGGCCGAGTTCTCAACAGTGTCGGTGGGGAGGGCGTCCCTGATGCCACAGTGTCCCTCAACAACCAGATCAAAGGTGACTGTAGTAGAATTTGAATTTGAGTTTATTGAAAGGATAGCCCCTTGACATGTAGCATCTCATTTTCGAGGGGGTCCTATAGACACAAATACAAAATAAAACACATACAAACAAAAACAGCATTGCATAACAAACATACACTGCAAATACACAGGTACAGACAGCTCGCTCTCCCTCTCCCACCCGAACCCCCAAGGAGGGGGAAGGCTCCCACCTTTAGTTGTAGTGTCTTAAAAAGCAACAAAGACACCATCCAAACAATTGTGGAAATGCTCAGTTTGCAGATTTTCACACTGCAGCTTACTTCGCTAATCTGTCCTCACAGTTGTCAGCAAGGAGGATGGTTCTTTCCGGTTGGAGAACATGACAGCTGGCACCTACACCATCCGTGTCAACAAGGAGCTCATGTTCTTTGAGCCAATCACAGTGAAGATCGCCCCCAACACACCCCAACTTCCTGACATCATCACAGCAGGGTACGTCTGGTCCTCTTTTTTTTAAATATTTTATATATATATATATATATATATATATATATATATATATATATTCTCATTTCGTCATCAAGTATAAATATAACAAGACAAAGTACATACCATAACGTAAGCATCACATATAAATCCAATATCAATAATTTTAAGTGAGAAAATAAGAAAAAAAAATTAAAAACAAAAAATTAACAATGTTATAATAAATGGCCTGTCCTCTTACTGCTTGAGCTGCATACATTTTCAGAAAGATATCAAACTTCTAAATTATCCTTGTTTTGAAATTAATTACAGAAATTCAGCTTCAGTGCTCTCAGCTTGGCTTTTCATACTACCAGATCATTGACTAGCTTGACCTAAGTTCTGATGTTGGTCCCACACAGGTTCAGTGTGTGTGGCCAGATCTCCATCAGCCGCCTGCCTGAGGGCATGAAGCAGCAGGGCCGCTACAAGGTCACTCTGACACACCAAGACCAAGACAAGACCTCCAGCAAGACCATCGACTCCGATCCTCAAGGGGCCTTCTGCTTTCAGGCCAAACCTGGAGACTACAGTGTCCACGTAAGGTCCTAGCAGCATGTAATGTTTTTTTATACTAGTTAGGACTCAATCTGCATGAGCTCCTCCACCCTAAAAGTGAATTCACATACTGTGTTATTTATATAAAATTGTAGAGCCCAGTTTTAATGGGCGAAGTTTTACCAGTCTTTCCATAAGATGCACAGCTGACAAGATGTCTAATCCACAGACCGTGAAAATGATTTTTACTGGGACATTTACTGAGTTACAGCTGGAAGCCCAACAGCCCAAATCTTTAACAAATCTTAACTTCATGAGCATTCAGAAACGGTCCAGAATAAGTCAATACTGCTGAGATATAATTGCTTTCAGTGCTTGTATAGTGGTGTGATAAAAACTTGCTTTCTGCAAGATAACTTTGGTTGCGTTTCCATGTGTTCAGGTGTCTCTCCCCGAGGCGGAGGTGAAAGCAGGCCTGGCTCTGCAGCCGCAGGCCCTGGAGGTCTCCCTTGTGGATCAGCCCCTCTCAGACCTCCTTTTCACCCAATTCATGGCTTCTGTCTCTGGAAAAGTCTACTGTTTGGGTAAGGGCTTGGTAATTTACACTAATTTGTTTCTAGACTACAGACTGTCTTTGTCTGAAATGCAGCTTCAACCCCATAAAAGTATGTCATCTTTGTGTGTATTTTAACATGAACTGACCTTGTGTCCTCTGGTTGACGTCTAGCGTCCTGTGATGACCTGTCAGTAACCCTGCAACCAGTGAGTCGGCAGGGAGAGAGAAGGGCGGTGGCTCTGTCTGGCAGCAGTGACATCCTCAGCTTCTCCTTTGACAATGTTTTACCTGGGAAATACAAAGGTCAGGACTCACTTTACACTTTACTTTCTTAACAGTAGTAGTAATAACTATTATGATATTTATTATTTCATTCCTTGTAACGTTTTGGGGTTGATTTGAGCTGTTACAAATTAAAAGTTGGTGATTGTCATTAGTTGCAGTTCTGTAACTCAACTTTTAAGAGAAGCACAAACGCAAAATCAGTATGCAAGTTTTGACTGGAAGACCTCAAGCCAACCATTGTATATGAACTCATTCCTCCACCGTATG
The DNA here is from genome assembly GCA_003416845.1 of Oplegnathus fasciatus. Taxonomy (NCBI): domain Eukaryota; kingdom Metazoa; phylum Chordata; class Actinopteri; order Centrarchiformes; family Oplegnathidae; genus Oplegnathus; species Oplegnathus fasciatus. The sequence continues at coordinate 1,312,044 of NTHP01000026.1, forward strand.
TACATTTCTGTTCACAAATCACACTAATTATTCTCTAAAGATTGCGGGGAAATCAATTAGTAATTACCAGCTTTCGATCATAATTGGTATTTGGTAGCAGCTTTCAGGAAGCACACATTATTCAGCCCAGTGTTTCTGTACCTTCTGGTGCTGCATCCATCTCACTCACTGTTCAATGCGCACAATCTGTTTTGTGTGGCTCTGAGCTATCTGCACACACAGCGTCTTTTGAAGCATGTTTACTCAGCTTGCAGTGTTTGCCCGGCCCGAGTAGTGCAAGAAGTTTACTTTCTTAAGCATTTGTTTAAAGATGAGATAATTATAAGATCTTCTGTGGGAAAGCCTCGACCTGAAGTGATCGTGGCCTCTGAGGATTTAATCCTTTTCAACAAACATTCACGTCTCCGTTTTTCTGTTACTTTGTAGTGTATTTGTTAATTATTTGTTGTTCTCTCCCGTCTCCACACCTGTCAGTGAGCATTTCTCATGAGGAGTGGTGCTGGAAGCATAAGTCCATGGAAGTGGAGGTTCTGGACTCCGACGTCTTGGGGGTGGAGTTCAGACAGATTGGCTACATCCTGCGCTGCTCCCTCTCCCACGCCATTACCCTGGTCAGTAATTCTCTACAGTAGCCTGGCGTGTGTTGTAACAGATGATGACACGTCCACAATTATTATTCTAATTCTAACTCAATGTGTTTTCCTGTGCAGGAGTTCTTCCAAGATGGCAGCAAACCTGAGAACGTCGGCGTGTACAACCTCTCTAAGGGAGTCAACCGCTTCTGCCTCTCCAAGCCTGGTAAGTTCATTCTCCTGACCTCTCGTTAGCTAAACATAATGTGAATTAGCATATCAAGAAAGAAAAATATCAGTGTACCAACTGTTCCCTTGTGCATAGTTAGAGTACAGTGTTTTGAGCCAAAAGGTCTGTCAGACTTACCTAAATATAAAACTGGAGCAAAGCAATTAATCAACTAAAAATGGCTTGTCCAGGTGTTTACAAAGTCACCCCTCGCTCCTGCCACCAGTTTGAGCAGGACTTCTACACCTACGATACGTAAGTAATGAGATGCTGTGTCCGTTTATTTCCGGGTTAAAAGAGTGTTCTCTCTCTATACGGTTCAACAAAGTGACTGTTGTTAACCTGTGTCCAACAGCTCTGCCCCCAGTATCCTGACCCTCACCGCAGTGCGGCATCACATGACCGGGCTCATCACCACGGACAAGATCCTGGACGTCACAGTTACTATCAAGTAATGAGGACTCAACGTGGCTGTGTTCATTTTCAGAGACCCTGTGCGCTAATGTTAGCTGCAGGGCATCCTTCTGCAAATGTCCAGCTTAGATGTTTTGGGGTTTTTTTTCTCCCTCCTCTCGGTCAGATCATCTATAGAGAGCGAGCCGGCGCTGGTGCTGGGTCCCCTGCGGAGCCTGGAGGAGCAGAGGCAGGAGCAGCAGCTGCAAGAGATTCAACTGCGCCGTCAGGAACGAGAGCGCCGTGCTGCTGAAGAGGACGGCGGTGCCAGGGATGATAGCCCTCCTATCCAAGAGAAGGCCGATGAACTGACAGGCCCCTTCCACTATGAGTTCTCCTACTGGGCCAGGTCAGTTGTACTGCATTTTTCAGTCGATACTCTTTGCTCTTTACAATATAACAATATAAGGATTGCCATTTTGTGAAGACAATGGGCCTCTTGCACATACTAGTGCTCAATGTCTTGATGAGCTGTTGGTTTTGGAAACAGTTTTCCCCGCTAAACTTCAGTTTCAAAGTTATTTTTAACTTTTAACAATATGCACAATGTTCCTAAACACAGTAACACAGGAATCTCCCAGATAGTGTAACCATCCTACAGGTTTATGTTGTGGCCTTCAGATTTAATCGTCAACTTTGTTTCTTGGTTCCATCAATTTGGCGTAGTGGAAGGCTCTAAACACAACAATGTCCAGGAGCCTCTGCTGCCATTTTCTATTGGTCAGACAGAGGCACTAATCAAAGCTGTAGCAAATTCTTTGTCATTGCAGTTGAGAACAGAACTCATTTTTAGCTGCACACATAACAGAATATTAAGCTCAGTGACTGGATGTTTCTTAATGAACAGCACCTTGGGGAGTGGTAATAAACTTTTTAATGATTTTATGTCCACAGGCTTGTGGCTTTTGCCTTTTTAATGAAGAACTAAATATTTTCTAACGCTGTTGCTCATCATTTGTACTGACGATTTAACCAGGAGAGTCCAAGCTTTGGAAGTGCTCCAGCTGTGAGTCACCTAAAATTGTCTGTGGAGAAAATGAATTAGACTTTTACCTCCAGAACACCTGGAACCCCAAATAACTCACTTTGCAACTTTATTTTTAGTGGCTGGTTTACATCGACTAATAATAACCACCAAGTCTAAGAGTCTTGTTCAGTCATGTGATGATGTAGTGAGTTGATATATATACTGTATGTCTGTACAGGGCTGGTGAGAAGATCACAGTCACACCCTCATCCAAGGAGCTGCTGTTCTACCCTCCTGAGGTAGAGGCCACTATCACTGGAGGTAAGTTCCTTCACACACACTATAATCTAACAAACACACTGTGTCTATTAGTGTCCTTGTTATAGCTGCTTCTTAAGTCTTTAATTCTTTACAAAAGTGTATGACCAAGTGCTTATAATATTTTAGCCCCAACTGTAACTCAGTGGTTACATGGAGAAAGAGGAGGAAAAACAACATCCTCTAAATTCTGTAGCATGCCACACCAACACGGTGTCTAATAATTAATTACACTCTCGACTCTCTCGACAGAGTCGTGTCCTGGTCGACTGGTGGACATCGCGGGGCGTGCAGGTCTCTTCCTGGAGGGCAAGGTGTCACCAGAGCTACAGGGTGTCGAGATCTCCATCACTGAAAGAGGAGCTGCTGCACCGCTCATTTCTGTGGCCACTAACGAGATGGGAGCATACAGGTATGAGAAGCCAGCACTTTACATGAAAGAGAAAGTGCATGAAAAACTAGAGGGAGTCTTAATCATATATTTTTGTCTCGGTGAAAGGAAAGAGAGTCAAGATCTTGGGGTTCTGCTAAGAGTTTATGTGCTTAACAAGTCATTAATATACCAAGGGGCCAGCTGTTAAAGCCCACAGAGTTAAACAGTCCCTGTTAGTGCCGGTCAGCCAAACAGACAATTGAATCACAATCTGTGCCTGAGAGACCAACAGTGTGTGGCGTCTGTTAAAAGGACTTCAGGGTAAACGCTGTCAAAAACTGCACGTAAGAGTGGCAGGGCTGAGAGCTTTGAGCTCATGAAGCACTGCATCTGTGCTGTCGGTGGCATGAAAACCATATTGACAGTTTTGACTCGCCCTGCTTGTTAAAGCTTGCTCAGTTGTTCTTCTCCAGTGGTCAAACAGATGTTGTTCTACATGCAGATGAGTATCTTGTGGAGAGCAGTTTTTAGCCACGCTAGCAGTCATAACGCAGATCTGAACACACAGATGTGGTACATCTTTAGATTCAGTGTGACTTACACTTTCCGTTGATCTCACTTTCTCTGATGTCCACTGCGAATAAACATTATTAAATCCACTTAGAAATCAGAGGAAAGAAGAGGCTACTTGCTTGAGAATCATGACATTTTCAAGTTTTCTTCAGTCAAAATAATCCAGTGATAGTTGTCTGTACATCCATAGGTACATTGCAAACAGGAACTGCTAATAGCTGTTTCGGCATACTTTTAATGGTGCTAGTTTGCCAAAATGGAACCAGAAAATAAAATGAATCCATAGCAACATTATACTTCCTGTTTATGAGCATGAATTGAGTTACAAGCAAAGAATGATAATAGGAGTGACAAAATCCATTAATAGCATTTTTTTATGTTACACTATAAATATCATTTTGACATTCCTGTTGCCCACATTACAGTTTGTACTCTATAGGTGCAATTTTAGATGTTATGTATGTATCTGCAGTTTAGTTTTCCTCTGAAGGTGTTGGGTCTCATGAAGGTTTGTCAGCAGTTGCTCTGAGCCCTGAACAAAAAAATAGTTCTTCACAGGCCGGAACACGGTATAAATAGTTTTGACTTTGAAATGTCACTTTCAAAAGTGACAGTGTCAATTTTGCAACATTGTCCAATTAATGTGTAATAATGCCCATTTTGAGTAGTATTTTCTGTTGCTTCACTATTACCAAGTTATTTTTTAAGTTGGATGGAATTCTGTTCTATTATCTGACATTATCATACGTATGTCATTTTGTTTTGAATGTGGGCTAGCATTGTAATCACACGACACATAGTATAAAATATGCCTCCTGGCGACGTGCAGTTCTAACCACCTTTTTGCTCCTCTGGTTCCTTCAGTGTGGGTCCGCTCCACAGCGACCGGCAGTACGACATCAGTGCCAGTAAAGAAGGTTTCGTCCTGAGCCCTGTGGAGGGAACCCAGGGAGATTTCAAGGCGTTCGCTCTGGCTGGTGTCACCTTCAAGGTACATGTGACCATCCTCAGTTGCATACATATTACATCCCGGTAATCACCAGCCACTTCTGCACTATTTAGCTGACTCTTTCATCCGAAGTATTTTACAATTATAGCTCTTTGTTCACATTTCCCACTTTCACTGATTACACGGTTTAAAGTGAATATGAAGTGGCATGATGAAAAGCCCTTGTTAGTTCCCACTGTATGTTTTTGCAAAATAAAATTAAAAGAAAAGATCACTGATGGTAGTTGAATCAGTTTTCGGCTTTGCTGCGTGCTGCCAGTGCCTCGCCTTTGTGCTGCCTTTGTTAAATGGGTCTGCAATTATCTACGGCGACCATGAGATCCTGGCACAAATGATCAGTGTTAGTTTCCCTTTCAGATTGTGTGATAAATTGCTTTTATCTTTTGTACAGCGTCAACACCACATTTTGTGTCATTATTTATCCTTTTTTATTGTAAATCCTCTCTGAAATAGAGCACCTGTCAGCCTGATTATACCCACAATTTCACAATTTGGCTCTCACAATTTGAGTGATTTCGAGATTTCTCTGTGCTAGTTTGGCTTCATTACAACGGGCATGTAGTCCACATTATCTTTTATTTTGAAAAGACTGAAGGAGTTTAATCTGCTTCCCAGTATATAATATAAAGTGCTTAAACAGTTGGTCAATGATATCTATAACCTGAACTCTCTCCCTCTCTTTGCTATTTGCTGTAGATCAAATCGGAGGATGGTCACCCACTGTCAGGTGTCCTCCTGTCCCTGAGTGGAGGACAGTTTCGCTCCAACCTCTTGACCCAGGACACTGGTCTGCTCACCTTTAATAACCTGGTAGGAATCCAGCAATTCGCTCATTCGCTTTCACCATTGTAATTTTCTTTCTGTGGTGTAAGATATCAGTCCGCCCAGCTGTAAAGGTGAGTGTAGGGATGCTTTGACTTGTGTTGTGCTCTAGCTAATGTATATATTTGTTTGCTTTCCATTTGATATAATCACTGCTCTTCTCTATCCTCAGAGTCCTGGCCAGTACTACTTCAAGCCCATGATGAAGGAGTTCCGCTTTGAGCCGGCGTCTCAGATGATCACAGTGGAGGAGGGTCAAAACCTCAGCATTGATATAACTGGCATTAAGACTGCTTACAGGTATACAAATGTCCCTTGTACAGTAAAGGCCCTGTTTAGCTTTTGGTGCTGTGTGTTGTTGGAAAAGAAGAGGGTCTGGCTCCAGATCTGTCCAAATCACATGAGTCTGATCAGTGTCGTGGTCTTGCACTGTTGTCCTCAGCTGCTACGGAGCGGTGCAGTCTCTGAGCGGGGATGCAGAGAGGGATGTGGCCGTGGAGGCGGTGGGACAGGGAGAGTGTAGCCTCTACAGCGAGGACACCGTCACTGATGAGGAGGGTCGCTTCAGACTCCGGGGTCTGCTGGTGAGTACGCTAGGGACATGTTAAAATTGGATTGGTGTGTTTAAAACCAAAATGAACACACTCTACAGATCACAAGTAGAGACTTGGCCTTGTAAAACACATCGTGTAAGCAGCATTTAAGCTAACAGACTGTATGTGATTGTACACAGCAGGCATGTTGGATCTCTCTAATGCTATACTCATACTGTATCCTTTTTACTGTACACCTTATATGAATGTAATGTAATGTTTCCTTTGCAGCCGGGTTGCAAATATCTAATTCAGCTGCGAGCTGAAGGCAACGACCACATAGAAAGGGCCTTACCACAACACAGAGCTATAGAGGTAAGAAGCAAACTTATGATGTTATAAATTGTTAATTAATTAATTAATTAATTAATTAAGTTTTATAAGAATTTAATTATTAGAATCATTTGAATTAGAGTCACAAAAATAAGCAGGCTAAAATGTAGCTGGTCAGACTTCAACACAGTCTAAGAGCAGATTTAAGGTTCTGTGTTATTAATAGAGTATATGCTGATGAATATCACGGGATATGATCAAAAGCTCTGGAAGGTCAAGAATGAACTTTGAACCTTTGAACCTCTACCTCTAAAATGGCACTCTTGATCCCTCAGTCCAAACACATTTTCAATGTCATAGTGTTTTTTTAAAGTTTCCTTTATGCATGGCACTGAAAACTAGATAGGAGGGTATGGAAAACTTTTGTAATTGAATTGTTAAAATGACTGTGGGAACCCTGTGATTATGACTTATCAGCAGCCTTATCACATGGGTCCTTTCTATAAGCAGAACAAAAGCAGCGATAATCCCGCTGCAAGTTTAAACCTCTCAGTTCATAATTTTAGTGCGTCTGAAAAGTGCCGGCCCTCCTAATCTCTCCGGCAAGGCTGGAAATGCCTTAATTCCACTTAATTCTCCGTTATTATCACACCGTGTGACTTGTACAAAGCTTTATCCACAGTTCACATTTGCTGTTTTCTTTAAGAGTCCATGCTTGTATCTGTACATCAAGCTCTGTGTTCCTTTCTCAGGTCGGCAGCAACGACATTGAAGGGGTCAACATCATTGCCTTCAGGCAAATCAATCAGTTTGACCTCAGTGGAAACGTCCACACATCCCCTGAACATCTCCCAACACTATCGGTATGACTGCATGGCTTATATCATCCTGCTTTTTGGTCCTTTTTATTGAACTTAAAGACATTTCTGAAGTTTTACTACTTTTTCTCTCCTTCCTTTGTCCAGGTGAAGCTTTACAAGAGTGACAATCTGGACAACCCAATCAACAGCGTCTCTCTGGGACAGTCCCTCTTCTTCCACTTCCCTCCTCTGGACAGAGATGGAGAGGTATCTGTTTATAATTCTGATCTTAGATGTTGTGAAGCCCAAGCTACTGAAAAATTTCTCTCATAGTCCTAAAACCAAAAGTCAGATTTTCTGCTCTACGTTATTCAAAGGTTATAAGTCTCCTAAATGGTGACACGCTTGTATATTTCACCAAACTGGTAGACTGCTTTAGACTTAACGCTGACCCTGGACATGCCGTTATTGGATCTAAAGTCGCCTTTCTCTTTCTGCTCCAGAGCTATGTGCTGATGCTGTACTCCACGCTGTCCCGCTCCCAGTATGACTTCACTCTGCCTCAGGTCACCTTCACCTCCAGCGGCTACCACAAGCACGTCACACTCACCTTCAACCCCACCGTAAGATACAGATGCTTTTTTTTTTTACCCAAGGTTGAACCTACAGAATATTTAAATGATAGTGTTTTCTGTGGGAGAATATCATTTCTCTTTTACTGACAAGAACTACAGGACTCCCGACTTGCAGTGAGGCATATTGTGCAGGTTTTGCATCAAAACAGTATTGATTGGGCTGTTTCTCTTGGAGTTGTCACATTTCATGTTGTGTGTCTTTGCTTGTGCTTTCCCACAGCGTAAAGTGCCTGACCAGGATGTTGCCCAGGGCTCCTACATAGCTCTGCCCCTCACTCTGCTGCTCCTGTTAGCAGCGTACAACCATGAGAAGGTATATGACCACCTCCACCTGCTCCAGACAAATTGTTCAAAGAGCTTTTCTTGCTCGACTTGAATTTCTGAATCTATTTAGCTGGAATAAAGCACACTGGAATTTGGCCTTATCATGGCCAAGCCTGAAATTTGGAATGACATCAAGAAAAATCTCCTACTTGTTGTGGTTTTCATGTTTTGTAATCAGTTCTTATTCGTGTATTCATTCCTGTTAATCACATTTTTTTTCATTAATTAATGTTTCAGTGTTTTTTTAATACCTTTTGCGGACCTGTTTTGCAGGTAATCCCCCTCCTGTTACAGGTGGTGAATCGTATCCAGGGAGTGAGGAGCATGGCCCAAGTCAGCGGGGACAGCGCAGCTCTGGATGAAGCCAAACGTCAGGCCAAGAGACAGAAGGCCAGGCGTACATGAGGACACATCCACGGCTCACCTCAGACCACGTCTTTGTACACTAAATAGTACACTTGCATCCCATGGTTACAGCCTCAGAGAGCTCTGCGGGTTAGCTCACAGAGTAGATAAACCTCTTAACGTTTGGAGTGGCTGTGGGTGCTAGTGAACTATTTAGCTCGCTAAGATGTGATTTGGCCCCAAGTGAAGCACGACATGAACCACTCGACGCACATTACCACCACCTCATCAGCCATTCAGATTCACTGGACTGATAGCTGACGTTTTACAGGTTGTTTTCTTCTGGGTTTTTTTTTAGAACTTCTTTTTTTTCCAGAACACTCATTGTCTCAGAAAATTGTTGATATTTGTGATAGAATATGAGCCATTTTTATACCTTTGTAATTTATCTAGGTCAACTAAAATCTGTTGCTTGTGTTTTGAAAGCACTTGAATGCTTCTGATATCAGTCCTAACATAGTTTAGGACTATCAGGCACCCGTGGATAATCATGTGTCCCACCTACCAGCATTGGGGTCAATTCAGACAATACACAAAAGGGATTTTCTTCAGAATGTGGCTGGGATTTGATAAGATCCGATCCTAACTACCAGTATTAACTTTAGGATATTTAAAATGTTTAGTTTAAATTGAATTCTATGGGATAAAATAAGGGTCAATAAGATTCTGAGCTTGTGAAATGATTGTCAGAAATATTTTCAAAGCTTGTGGTTGTATATCACCTGTGTAAACCTGTGGGGAAAAAACTGTAGTTTGTGGTTGTAGAAGATGTCCAAATGATATGTGTGCTAATTTCTAACAGTGAGGTTACGCAGAGGCAGTTTTCTCTGCTTTGAATTAGAACTCAGATGTTCACAAAAGCACTCCCTTTTTCAGAATTTTTGTGTAACCTCCTCGTTGATATAATTAGTGCACAAATTTTATTTAGACACTCTATTTTCTAAATGTCCACGACATTTTTATCAGGTCTACAAAGGCTGAAAAACAACCACAAGCTTAGAATATTTTGTAAAACTTAATTTCAGGAGCTCAAAATCCCTTATTTGACCCCATAGATTTGATATTAAACTGAATCAGCCCCGAACTGAATTGACTCCTGTAATGCCATCACAAACAGGGGGGTTCTGTAACTGTGGTTGAGGGACAGCCAAAGACGTTGACAAGCTAATAAAGGCTTTATACCGTTGTCAGTCATGTCATATCACTTAAATGTAAAACACCCACGCGTTACTGTAATGCACTCCACTTCTGATGGTATTTTATAAGCTGTTAAGTGTGATGCACGATTGACTTTGTCAGTTTCTCCATTAGCTCAGGAAAGTGGTGGTCGATAGGATGCTGAAATTTGGGTTTGAATAGTGTGTGAGGAGAAGTTTTTGTTTTGGGGGAGGCGGACTGGGGTGGGGGTGGGGGGTCAGGGAGCTATAGGGGATAACTGATAGTTGATTAATTTATTAACATATGTCTAATCAGATGTGAATGATAACCTAATTTGTATGCTGGGAATGTCCTTCAGAAGTGTGGTTGTGTTTTTTTAAATGATATTCTGTCAGATGAAGTGTGTGGCAAGCTATTTTAAAACATTAAATTTAAGAGGACTCACATCCACAGAAGTGAAAATGAATATCTACCTATATAAGGTCTGTCACAGCCTTGAGCTAAATGTTGAAAGATAAGGCAGAATTGTAATTTCATAAGCTCATTGTCTTACCGCCAAGCTTTGTAATGCACTGAAAACTGGACCCCAATTATTTTTCTGTATTTAATTCGTCTGCTCTCAGTTGTGGCTGACTTTCGCTGAAAGATGAAAAGGCCACTGACTATTTACTGAGTTGAAAGATATTCCAATTAGTCCACATTTAGGGGGAGTTGATTAGTTTGGTTGGGGTGGGAGAGGGAGGATGAGGGGAGGTGGGGCGTAATTGTCATTTGGTCAGAATCTGTTAATTTTTTTGAGATAATGAATAAAGTTTGACTGGAAGGAAATGAACCTGACTGTTTTATGGTTTTGCCTCTAGGGGGCAGTGTAACTTTAGGCATGAATATTTTCACAAAGATTTCAAGAATTGTAGATCTCATCCTTAAAGTACGGGACTCATATACTATATTAGTTCTTGATAAATGACCCCTAGAAAATCAATAAATATCAGACTGACTTATCTCATTATTCCCTCTCTTCTCCCAAGCAGCATATGGTATAAAATGCTTTAGGGCACATTAGAGTACAGCCAGGACAAGCTGATGTTTGGCTAAGAGAGGTTAAAAGGCTTGAACAGTAGAGCTGTCTATAAAGGGCCACTTTACTAGTTTTCAGCCTATTTTACTGTTCTAATGTGAAAAGGAAGTGAAAGTATGAAACACTAATTCCCTCTGCAGTCTGCCTTGAGAGCTTTGCCCCACTGCCTCTCTTTGCTGTCCATAATGCAAAATGTGTCAGACAGCAAAGATCTTAATGAACTACAGTAGGCCTAACTCCAAGGGGAGGCTGGGAGGGAAGAGGACTTTCAAAAATCTTCCCAGCACTTTGTAAGGTCAGTAGTGCCAGAAGATGGCATTGCTCAGAGACAAACGATATACAGCATCAGATGAATGTGACCGAACCTTAGGATCAAGTATTTGTAGCCTTCTAAAAACCAAACAATGGCTAATCTGTGTGGTTTGAAAGTGTTAATTGGAAAAAAAATTTAATTTCCTGATCAGTTTTCATTGTCAGCTAGTACAAGGCTAGACACATCATTTATCAACAGTATGACCACAGGAAATTAGGTCGCAGCTTGACACAAATGCTAGAATATTAGCCACACTCATGTGTTTGTGGCGTCATGAGTTGGTTGGGGTCGGAGCTCAGAAGGAAGTGTTTTGCCATAAATAGTATCGTAGTAACAAGTTCCTGAATTTGTTGGGTGGCTTTGCCTTTATTAAAGGTGCAACTGGCCTTTTCACAGCAGACATCTTGACATGTGGTAGCAGTAAAAGCGCAGGTGGAACTAATAACATTAATGATGATCAGTTCATTCCACTTAGGTGTGTCACTTCCAGGTCCCTGATAATGTGCATGCTGGCCTTCCAGCGCGGCGTACTGGGACGCTTGAATGGGATGGAACATCGTTAAAGCTAGTAATTACACCTGCTGTGACATTTGACGAAATGTCTTCTGTGAGGAGGCAGAAATACTTGCAGAGACACATCCCTGATATACCATTAGCTTTTCAAGTTGTTGATGCTTAAGATAACTTTTTTAGCTTTTTGCCTTTATTGGACAGTTTGACAGTGAAGAGGCAGACAGGAAATAGAGGCGGGAGTGACATGCAACCATGGATATAAAACATGCAACATAGGTTGCAACCGGGAATCGAACTGGTCTACGTTGCGGTTATGCAGCATAGCTATAAACATTCGGCTACCAGGGCGCCCCCAAGTTGTTGTTGCTAACGTGTTAGCAAATACTTGCTTACGCATCCAGACTGAGAGCAACTTGAGCATAACACAACTCATATTGGATACTAAGTTCAATATTCACTGGCATTTTAGCTCTGGGAAAAAGAAAAAGTGGCCGGGTAAATGAAGGGACTTTGTTCACCACCCAGTCATTTACCTCCGCTCTCACGTTTTTACATAGAAGCGGCAGCCACCCATAGGTTCTCCTACATGCTTGGAAAGGGAGGGGTGAGGTGAGGGGTATTGCAAATCTGCAACCTCACCGCTAGACGCCAGTAAATCCTACACACTGGTCCTGCGTAGAACTGAGTTGCTGTGGGGTTGTACGTCGACGTTATGAATGCTTAATGTCAAAACAGGCAGGTGCTACCATGGTGGCTAAAGTTGCTCAAGACACTGCCCCTCGGCCCTCTTTAGCCTCTCTGGGCCAGATAAATAAACAATNTCCCCTTCTCTTTGCTAGCCTCTGTTCCACAGGCTATTCTGTTCCTGGGGCTTTAAGCTATTGGTAACTTACACTGGAGAGTAAAATATGAGCATTTGGCATTTTAACAAAGAAAAAAAAAGTTTGTTGGCATTCAACAGCAACACCTCCCATGAGGCTTTGAAGGTGCGATACTCATGGGGCATGTTGACATTGTTTACTGCTGGTGAACACGCTCTTTTGTGCATGAGGGCCGGTGGATCTTAAATTGATGAAATAATTCACAACGACGGTTAGCTAACATGAAATACAGTAGTTACACAACAAGAAGCAGGTATCATGTTCACATTCAGTTTATAGCCGACACAGACCTTCTAATACAACATCTTTATTTGGAACATATGTATCCTTTGATCGGTTTCCAGATCCAAAGCGCAACGGTTGTGTGCGTGTTAGTGCGCGCATGCATGTGTGTGAATGCATGTGTGCGTACATGTGAAAGATAAATGTGTGTGTTTTGTCAAGTATATTGCGCCAAATTCGGGAGTGGAGGCAACGGAGAGAGGGGGGAAGGAATTAAATCCAAAATATCACTGAACGGAGCCTATACACAGATAATATTCAAGGTTGACATATTACATGGCATCCACACAAAAAACAATGAAATGCCATTTGAAATAATTGACTTATTTTTGTGCTGTAGCTGAGTAACATTTCTTGTTAAAATGACTTCCCTTAAGATTCTTAATGAGGGAACACAAGAAGATTTCTGTCTTTTAATCTGGGAATCAGGCGTTTCTGCTTTTCTCTGTTCATTATTCTCATTTCTATCTGTTCGTTCCAGTTTGAGCTTTAAAAACTGAACTGGTGGTCCTTTTTTTGCCCATCATTATTTCAGCATTGTTAGTGTTTGCCTTTATCCCCGTCTTCCGACACAGACACGTTCGAGACAGTGCTGTCCTACGGGCTACCTCCTAATGCTCTGTCCACTCCTGTGAAGATGAGTGCCATTGTCTGAGAGCTTGTCGCTCAATGCGCAGCCTTTTGACGGTAGCCGAGACGCTGCACTGGGCTCATCTGCTGGCATTTTGTCTCGATGAGATGCAGCCAATTAGTGTGAGCCACTCTGTCTGAAGCAACCTGAGGAATGAAAAAAGCAACAACAACACACACACACACACACACACACACCAGGGTCAGCAGTTCGATCAGATAACCTCGTAGTTTAAGTTCACAAAGCCGCCTGTTGAAAACATGAGTCATAGTTTTCCATTTTTCTCAACTTACTTATATTTCTTGAGAAAACTGTTGGGTTATTTTCCTGTTGCAGCCATTTTCCCTGCAGAGATCATTATGATACAATTTTCTAACATTCTGGCATGATTTTCTGCAAACAGCTGCTTCACGACATGTATCACTCACTGTCATTACTGACGCTTTCAAAGCACTATCTGTGTGCCTTACACAGCCTCTGAGTAGCTCAATCATTGTACTTCAAGGACCCTTGAGGGCTTATAAGAAGTCCCCATCAAAATGTGGATTACTGGAAGCTTTTTAAACCAGGTAATGAAGTATTTGTCATCTCTTGAGAAGTTTCCACACCTACAATAAAACAGCTAAAACCTTATCACACATAACCATTATTGAATAATTTGGAAAGTCTTATCCAAAATCCATACAGCATCATGACTGGTCCTGCATCTGCTGCATTTGCATCAGCGTGTCACCTGACATAACTCCTCTAAATTCATGTCACCCCACACTCCAGTGGCTTGCTGCCCAGACTGAGTCACCCCTACCAGTCATAATGCATTGGCCAGGACACAAGTCATTGTAAAGCAGAGGAGGGTGGAGGCGGAGAGGGGCGCAGCACACCGTCTGTGGCACATTAATACCAGACGTTTGATGAGAAGGCCAGAGAGGGGGGAGAGGAATTGAATATTCATAGGGGATGATGACAAGATGGGCAGCGGTGAGGGTGATGTGTAATAGTATCTACTGGCTGCTTTCTGTGGGAGCTGAAGTCTGTGTGTGTGGAGACATGACCCAGACAGACTCTAAGTGTCAGTTTCTATCAGAACAAGAGGTGTGTCATGTCACCCTTTTATGAAACCTAATGCCAGATACGATGATAGCTGAGGTGGCTGCGTCCCCATTAATGTAATCAGAGATCAAGAGTGCGCAGAAGGCACTGAAAGTCTCACATCACCCTTACATACTATGACTCAGAATAAGAATATTACTCTTAGGACTTAGTCACACTAGCTTTTATAACAGCAGCATTTCAACGACTACTGTCTAATTACAGTTAAATCGCCACAATCATTGTGTTTGCTCGTAGAGGCAAAGTAGATTGGCCCAATGCTTAGAGCCAATACATAGGATTCAACTTTGGTGGACTTTGACATGCAAATTTGCACTGTTCATCAATTGCAAACGGTCTTGACAGAGCTGACCTTTCAGGAAAGCCAGAGAGCCCAAAATGAAGGAAGGTATTAGATTAGCTGCGTTGCACATCCAATTTTATATAACCCTGCTCTGCCGAAGGAATGGATGGTACCAATATGTTCCCTTGAATTAACTGTGCAAACTTAAAGCTGCAGTTATCAATATTTTTATATTAACAATGGATCACTTGACTACTTGTGTGTGAACGGTATTTATTGTAGTAATGAACCCACAGAGAGCTGTCCCCTTAGCTCTACTACAGAGCTTTATAACGTCTTTCAGCTGTAATGTTTTGGTTCACTCTCACTGCTCTCATCAGCGTTGTTTCCAGTAGCAGCAGGCAGCTGCTTTCAGTGATAAAAGATCTACAAACCTACTTTACACTACCTGCCCAGCACCAAATGGCAGACAGACACAGTTAGCGAGCAGTAGTGGAGCATTTAGTAGCTAAAGAGACAGATATTTCCCATGGGAGTTGGTGGAGACCAAAACCAGAGCTAACAGAGAGTGAATATTGGACTGGACAGGTGGCCAGAAACACAACTTCAAATGAACGCTAATGTTGCTCTGGATGTGTAAATAGGCAACGGTTTGCTAACAAGTTTGCCATATCAACTTAAAATAATAATGTTAGTGTTTACGGATTTTTTCCGCTGCCCCAAAATGGCCAAAAAATCAGTTACTGCAGGTTTAATGTATTGTCCAGTTGGAGACCGAGAGCGCAAGTAGTTTCCATGTCACCAAGCTTCATATACCATCTACTTCACAAGGACACATGAATGAATTTTTCTGTGTCATTTTCAGTTGGGCCTAGCAACTTACTAATGTTACAGCAGTGCCTATAAATCAATAATAAAATCAATCATCATCACACTTTCCTGTTTGGACAAATTTAGAAAGGCTTCAGTGAGATGAGATAACAAAGATCAGGTTTGAACACCTACATCAAACATCTTTGATCATATGTATGTAAATAAGGCAAAATTTATATCATAGCACTCCTTTAAGACACTTTTAATCCATTATGTTAAACAATGCAGATTAAAGGTCAAACTTTCACCAGGTGGTCAGAAGGTCAGCTTAATTTGAAAATGTTCGAGTTTTATCAACATCTTTCCTTTTTTTGTATCCCTCCCTGCCACATTTTCTCCCTTGTCTGAAGAGTCAGTCCCAGACATGTGAGGGGTGACATCTACAACACATCTGCTTCTCTGTGTGAGCCTATGTGAACCTCACAGTATAAGGCGAGCCACGTACGAACACTGCCTTCTAATCCTCTGCCTGTCCACAAATCTCTCCTTGAACACGTATGTGACGCTGACCACCGCCACTGGCCGTCCTCAGCATGCCGTCCGCTCCCCTTCCCTCCGTCCTGCACAGGGTCAACAAGGTGAACCTTCCTCCCTCCGGCCCTTTCTGACCCTTGTGAGGTCTCGCTGCGCCTCGCCTGCAGTGCACAAATGCCTTGCGGATCAAAGGAGCGTTCAGGCCCGCTCGCCATTCAGCAAGGTCTCCATAGCTGCCGACCCATTGGCTATAAGAGATTTTTGTTGGTGGGCACGGTGATAAAAGCACAGACATTATGGCAGTAAAAAGGCTGACAGGCTCTGGGAAGGACTGACTCTCTTTCTCTCTCTCTCTCGTACTCCATCCATCTCGTTTTGTCTCATATCTCCTCTCCCTTCCCTCATCGCTCTCCTCAGCCCTTGGTTCCGATACACTGGTGCCGTAGTCTATACTGTCATCTGTACAATCAGCGGAGCCTGACGAAAGGGGAGGAGGAGCGAGACAGAGGGGGCAGAGAGAGACAGAGGGATGTCTGGTGTGTGTATATACGGGGGAGAAGTTGATCAGACTGGAGTTGTAAAGTCCTTGAGCAAAGTCACGTTGCGGAGGAGGACAAAAGAGGTGGGCATGGCTGCTGACACCCCGGAGGAAGCCTCAACCGAAAGGCTTCCATATACTAAGACCTTTTCTTAGTACATCAGCGGGATGAGCTTTGAATGTTAAATATTTAACATCAGCTTGCAGCGCTACCAGTATTGATTAATGCCCAGCCAGTCATTAAAGCTGCCCTTCCAGGCCAGGTGTGGGCCTGACTTAATTCAAACACAGCATAGTGGTGGGCAAATGAACAGTTTTTGTGTGAAATGCGTGGTTTTAAACCAAAGTTTTGCTTAATTTATGAGCAAAATTATTCATTATATTCCACTGTGCTGCATGTCTCGCATGGATTCCCAAAAATGTCCTGTGAAATGTGCGCTCTGCCTTGGTTATCTATGTTCTACACAGCCAGCGAATATGAAAACACTATTCTAATGAGGTTCTTATTAGTTAGCTTCATGGCACAGCCACGGCGCACATTAAACAAACAAACAAGACGTCGCTGCTGGACTCGAAGCCAGTAATTCACACATCTGTCAGCGCCGTCTGATCAAAACAAGCTATAGAATCTATAGCTGTGGTGTCAGGCTTTGGAAAATGTCGTGTTTCAAGATGATTGAGGATAATGAAACGGGGAGAGAAAACCAGAATTAAAGTTTCATCGTCTCACCCTTCATACTTTGCTGAGCAGGGGAGGATACTGATGATGCTGCCAGATACGACACACATGTTTTGATTAGGCGGATATACCTTTCCTGATTAATTGGATTAATTAAGTGGGTGAATAGTCCGCCAAGTGATAGCATAAGAGGGTTTTGTGTGCAAATTTAATTTGGTAGGTGTGCGGTGCATACAATTAGGAGAGCTGTGTTGATGTGGGTGTGCGGCAGAGAGGCTGTTAGAGACATTGAGTGAGAAAAAAAAGAGGTGGATAGTGTGTGTGTGTGTGTGTGTGTGTGTGTGTGTGTGTGTGTGTGAGGAGAGAGACGGAGTGAAATCCTCACTGACCTCCACTGTTGGTTAGCCTGAGGATGAAGAGATGACACAGTGGGAACGGATAAGCTAGTGTGGGCGGCCTTTGGTGCAAGAGGGAAGGCACATGGATGGAACACTGTCAGAATTTAAATGCGCTGTGTGTAGCTTTTAGCATCAAAAAATCATTAGCACATTAATTTGGAGACATTAATGTATTTAGTGTGAACAATCAAAGCTGAGACGGTTGGTAGTAACTCCAAGCCACTATGCTGCATTTTAAATAATGCCCCACTGCACTGAAATCTCTATAAACACAGAAATAAGACACTGCGCATCCAGTGGGAATGCAGCTAAAGCTTCTAGGGTTGTTTGCAATGGCAGATAGTGGAAAACTATGGAAAATCCCTGTCAACAGAAATTCAACAAAGAGAAATCAGTTAGAAATCTATAGCAAGATTCATTGAGACAGCAACAAAGAAGGATTTTGGCAGTTAGACTCAATCAACATGAAGCATCCATATTAAATGTTGGCTCATGAACAGGACAGGATCCCCCATGGGCACCGGTGGTGGTGGTGGTGGAGTCGAGTGAACCTCTGCTGGATCTGCCGGAACGATCTGAAGGTCATGGTGGTGATTGGGAGGTGGTGTCTTGCGCAAGAGTAGGTCTCAAAAACAGAAAGACTGGATCTTGATATTTAAAGACCAGCCTCCAACAACCAACGGGCTCAAGCAGCACAGGCAGAAAGATGATTTACCAGACATGATGACATTCCAGTTTTTTGCTAGTTATAACGGTCTCCTGACTACTTATGTAGCATACGGACATGAGTGGTATTGAACTTGTCATCTAAGTCTCAGAAAGAGAGTGAATAAACATATTTCCCAAAATGGCTAACTATGGCTATAAAAGGGCTCTGGGTACCATCGTAAACCTGCAATAACTGATTTGGCCACTTGGGGGGGGGGCAGTGGAAACAAGCTGTGAATACAACCCTGACATAGTATCACTTTCTAAGTTGACGGCGAACTTGTTAGCAAACATTTGCTTTATTTACACATCCAGAAGATACAGAGCAACATTATAACTTATTTGGAGTTGTGTTTCTGACCACCTGGTGAATTTAAGTCCAATATTAACTCTCTTTTAGCTCTGTTTTTGGTCTCCACCAACCCCTGAGGGAAGCATCTGGGTTTTTAGAGCTTTTTTTGCCTGCTGAGGCCGAAAATGAGAGAGTGAACCAAAACAGTAAAGTTAAACAAAACAAACAATGAAGCTAACAATAAAGCTCTGTAGAGCGGAGGGGAGCTGCATTCTTCAACGTGTTCCATTATTAAAATAATAACTGTCAGCCTTGTGTATAAGAATATAGGTACGTAAGTAGGCTGTAGGTACAAAGCGAGCCTGCGGCCACATTCTTATATCTGTGCATGTTTTTCCATGACATCTAAGGACAAAAAACTACCACAATCATAGGAGCATTTACTGTCAAGCTCAGTGGTCTCCACCTCTGTGCCACTGAAATCATGTTTATGCAGGATTTAGTTCGAACCAACACAAGAGCAGGTGATTTCACTGATTAGTTCCTCCCCTCTGACTGAAGGTGTGCTAATCAGTGAAATCAAACGCTCAAGTGTTTGCTACAGACGCATGGCTCTTAACAGCACACAGTTTCTTCTACCACCAAGCTATCTTCATCTAGCTTGTCATCTTGTTATTTAATGTCTATCTGTTCCTTCCATCAGTTTATCTCTTTTTCACATGTTCCTGTCCCCCAAGTGCTGTCATCCTCACATCTCCCTGTCTGCTACTGTCCCTTCCTTCCTCTCTTTACTCTTGCCATCCCTCATGCGAAGATGCACCCCTTGTCTTCCTATGTGAATAATACATGGCCTCTGAGGCTTCGGATGTGAAGAGAGAATAAGAACCCTGGCCTGGGCTGTTTTTTTTCTGCCTGCTCACCTCCTGGGACCCTCATGCTCACAGCGTCTGGCCAGCTGCTGAGAGGAATACTGAGTGACCTCCCACAACTCGCACACAGTCACACTGTTACAGGCAGGTCAACCAAATAAATGCAGAAACGCATGTGCGAACCTTTATGTATGCTCCGCGTGTGCACGAGAGTGAGGCAAATAAAATGTATGAACTTCATGATCCGCTGCGTGGTTATGATACAGTTTTATCTTTCTCAGGATAATGGGCCATCATCACTTGCAGTCTTGTCTGGATAATTTATTGTGCAAATCCTGAAGCCTTCTTTGCATTGGAAACATCTGCTCACAACAAAGCAGCCCATAATGGAACACCGGCTTCTGCTTCCTTTAATGAAATGACAATTACAAATTCACAACTAGCTTCCCTTCCCCAGAAGCCCTTTTGAAAACACGACATCATAACAGGGACAAATGAGAGCAAGTCTCCCTCTAATTGATAACCTCATTACCTATGTCTACCAAGCTATTAACAGCCCCCCGCTCTGTAGCGCCCGGGTCACTGGGTCACCACTGGGACTCGCATATGAGAGCAGCCAGCATTAAATTGGTACAAGCTGGCCAGGCCTCTGTGTGCTACACTAGCTGTCTGCTGTCAAATGGCTCTGCCGGACAGACACACTCAACGGGGCACCGCCTGCCACCAGCTGCTCTTTGATGATACAAACAGAGAAAGGGACACACAAGAATGTTGGACGGAGGGATCTGGCAATGGAGGTGTCAGGTGTCTGAGATTGTTATCACCAAAGCTGACAATGCCTCTGTACTTCCACTTTGTGAGATGTCTGGATACGCTTCAGGAGAAGTGTTTGAAGAAAAAGATTCAATAAATAATACAACTTTATGTCCCATGTGTCTCTGTATGTAGCCTACTGATGTTGGATAATAATGTCCGCAACCTGGTGCTTTTGTGTGTTCACCTTCTGAGCTTTGTTAGTATTTTAGTAAGAGGTTAACATTTGTTTGCATAACGGCTTAATGGGCTCTCTGTAAGGCAGCCAATAAACAAACCCAGTATCAGATTTGGTAGGTTCACAGATGCCAGAAACAAGTACAGGTATACACATTGTGGCCCTAAAGCAGTATTTCACCAATCAATCACATAAAATTATTTGTTTACTTAATTTAGATGTGTCAGCGACTTATAAAAAACATGTTAAACCTAAATTAATTGGTTTTTGGCCACTTGGGGGCAGCACAAAACCAAAACCATAAAACCAAAACATTTAGTTAAAAGATGCTAAATAGCTATATAGAGCTGAGGTGAACAGCAGAGTGGGGTGATAATTATGTGGGTTCATCACTACAAGTGACACCTTTCACATGTTCACGTTCATTTCATTTGATCCATTGTTGATATAAAAATATTGATAAGAGCTTTAATTATTACTGAATTGTTTTCTTGACCCTGTAAAGCGTGACACATGAAATAATTATCAGATTTTTTTTATTAACTTACAATAATAAAAACATAAACATAAAAACATTATGAAATTAAAAACAATGATGATTTGGGGATTTTCAAAAAAATACCTAAAATACCTGTATCATATTTTCAACATGATATTACAACAAAATAGTACACAATTTTTGGTAATTATATGCTGCTTCAGTCAGGCAAATGTTAAAATACTGGTTAAGATGCAAATCTCACCACAACACACTCAATATTAACAAAATGACTAGCTTGGTGATTCATGCAAGTATGGTCGCAACCATAGACTATAAAAGAAGTGGACCTAGCCACTGTGACGTCACCAATTGGTTTGTGGACTATCGTTTTGAAGCCTTGAGTTTGGCATTTTGGCCGTCTTCATCTTGGAGTGTTCAAAATCACATACTAACATACTACATACCCAATCAGTACGCACTGCATACTGCGTACTACATTAACGATTAAAGCTGAAGTCAGTAGGATTGAGAAGAGACTGGACTTGGCTTGAAAATTTGAATGAGTACAACTTCCAGGTCCCTCCCCCTCCCTCTCCAGTGCGCTCCAGCTCGCCTCCAAAGCCCCTCCCCGCAGAGCAGCTCATTCTAATTCTTTCTTTTTAGCTTGTCTTCATTGGTCGCAGCGTACGCAGGAGCAGTGATTGACACTCGGTCAGACATTCCTTTTTCAATTCTTGCCAATGGCATAGGAGGAGTAGGTGAAGCCAGAGGAGCCTGATTTTTTCACAGATTATCTGTCTCATGTACTACTGTCAGGACATAATGAAAAATATGATACAAAGTTATTTTTATACAGGTTACCTATTTTAGCTTTAAGTGTGCCATTACCTGCCGACTGTTCACACTGAAGTATACTCAAGCAGTATGTCTTCTCTGCATCATATGACTGTATCAATCACGACATTACCGGACCGAGCCACCAGTGAACGTAAATCAGCATTACCTCTTCCACTCAATGTAATATTTTCCTGTATTATTTTTAGGCAAATTAATATTATTAAATATGTTGGTGTTAAATATTTTTTCCACAGTATATTATATGTGTGACTTCTCGCGCTTTTCCTCTTAACTGTACCTTAATTTCACTCACTATCATTCGTAATTATTTTATCCAACAGTTAATTATTTGAACCGTCCACTTCGCAGTCCACCATTGGACAGGCTGAAGAGATCTTGTTGATGATATCAATCAATCATTCATGCAGTTGGAAATGGACTGCAAGGCTGCACGCCTGGCTTTGTTGATGAGCTACAACTCAGTGTCCTTCTTGGTGATTATTTTGTAAACTTCACAGAAATGCAGTATGGGCTGTCCTGTCCATGAAGGCAACATCATGTTCTTTACAAGTATTTTTTTTCTCTACACTTATGATTTGAGCTGTGCATTTCTCTACTCAGCTGACACAAATTATGTGAGCACACATAACAACCCACTTCATTAACCCTTACTTGAGAAGTCTCAAGTCAGTTTAGTGAAATTGATCCAAGCCGTAGTACAAAGTCACACTTAATGAAGCATGACTTTCATCGATAGGTCTTGGTTGTCTAAGCAGACAACTAGCCAGATCCTTAAAACAAAAACTAAACATCCCTCCAACCATGCATTTTCTTAACATACTGCATTTATCCTGAAATAGACACAACGTTTTTATTAAAATAAAATGAAATATCTAATAACCATTCATATGAGTTATAATGCACAAAGCGGCTGTGCGTTAGAGGTGGTGAATGAGACATTTGACCAGCCATCCTGCACACACTGCAGTGATCAAAGCTAAATATGAAGCTTTTTGGGTCATAAAGCCTGAATTTCCAAAATATTCAGTACTATTCTTCCTGATCCTGAGTGTCCCACATCTCAAAAATCTGTCTGAAAGCTTAAAAAAAAAAGTTTATTTAACTCAGCTGATTCTCTCTATTTACACCTGTTTGTGATTGCAACATATTTAATGAAAGGTTTTTGTCCATTCCTGGATTCACCTTATCAGTGTTCTGACCACTGAACTATTTGCCTCGCCACAATCAACCAACAACACCGCAGAATATCCGTATGCAGCTCTCAGTGTCTGACAGCTGTCCAATCACGCTCAGTCAGTAGTGCTGACAGTTTATTGGTTCTCCTCAAAGACCTTAAGATACCAAAACTCACATGGGGATTCATCAAAGCCACTGTCATTAGTGATGAGCTGTTTCTGAGCTGAGTGTTTCTCCCATCTACACTAAAACTTTTACTCTTCTCAGGATTTAAATGTTATTTTAGCACTTGTGCTGACAGACAGCATTAAATAAACCGTTGTTAAAAGAAAAACTATCCTGAAATGCTGTTGATAGGGAGTGTGGGGATCCCAGTTTTGGATTTGTACAAAAAGAATGAAGCATGAATGCTACAAAAAATGTTTCTGCAT
Organism: Oplegnathus fasciatus; assembly: GCA_003416845.1. Taxonomy (NCBI): domain Eukaryota; kingdom Metazoa; phylum Chordata; class Actinopteri; order Centrarchiformes; family Oplegnathidae; genus Oplegnathus; species Oplegnathus fasciatus. The sequence continues at coordinate 1,335,407 of NTHP01000026.1, forward strand.
ATATTTCAGTGTCAGCAAACCTTGAAGCTGCATCAACATTCTTATATTAACAATTGATCAAATGCTTATTGCTCATAATGACGAATTCACAGAGAAACGCCCAACTCTGCATTTCCTCTCACAACCTCATACACCTGCCCAGCACCAAATACCACAGACAAAGTCAGCTACTAGGTAAACATAGTGGAGCATTAGCAGCTAAAGAGCCAGATATTTTTGATGGTGGAGACCAAAACAGAGCTTAAAGGAGAGAAAATATTGGACTTACATTCATCAGGTGGCCAGAAACGCGGCTCCAAACGAATGCTAATGTAGCTCTAGGACGTATAAATAGGCAACTGTTTTCGCCATAACAACTTTATATGGTGATAATATGTCACGTGTTTTCAACTTGTTTCGCTGCCCCTATGTCCCCCTCCCGCCTCACACACACACCATATGTATGCTAGTATGAGCTTGATAATCAGGCTGAATTTCCATTTTATTTCACTTCATTCATTCAGCAGACAGTGATGTAGAAAGTGATCCTGCCAACATTATTTTCAGTTGAAACGGAAGCTGTGGTAATGTTAGCTGTTGCTTCTGTTGCTGTTTTTCATGGATTCAGTTACGTAGCTAGCTAGATGTAAGAAGATGACAACCCTGTTCTTAATTCTACCCATGACCCTCTGACTGGTGGGGTGTTTTCCATTAAGGGGAACAGCTGTCAGTGTGCACAACACCAGACTCATATGAATCAACGAACAAATTGGGGGTGTGGGCGGTGATTCAGAGATCTGGAACCAGGCTAAGCTATTATATAGTGTAGCATAAAGTGAGACATTAGGACAACATAAATATACATCCATTCATATGTTGACAGTGAGAGACGAGGGAAGAACTTGCTAATAGAGCAAATCTTGATCGTCCCTTCGACATGCAGCCAGATTTGGACGTGAATGGCGATGTTGGGTATACACAAATAAGATCAACAGGATGCTTAGCGAGTGTTTCCTGATGGACGCCCACAGGAAGGTGGACTTGAGTGGCAGCTTGGCAGCCAGTGGTGGAGAGATCCATCATGTCATGACAGGAAGGAGAGGGCTCTGACGTCTTGGCCTGCCCTGAGGGGCCAGCGGCTGTCAGCTTAATGAGGCTCCCACTGACAGGTGATGTGGTTGTTAGATTGTGTGTGTGCGAACGTACGTGTGTGGGTGTGGACTTTCACAGAGGTTGAACAAGCGCCTCGTTAGCGTGACTTCCACTGTTGAAATGTCTGTTATTCTATCTAGCACGTCTCCCAACAGCCTTATGTTCCTCTTTGATTTGTTTGCTCAGAAAAATCACAGACGCTTTTGTCTCCATTTATATCTCTTAGACTTGGGAGATAACTAGGGGTTTGTTTTCCTCTGCAGTTCAGTACGGTTCACAAGTGATATTTGTGCAGCCACTGTATCCCACCGGCATCTAAATCTAGAAAACTTCCCCAAAGTTGCTCTAACCTGACTAAGTTACTCCAACCTGTGTGAGTGCACAAAAACTTTGTGTATAAATAACTCTTTCACCTCTCCATCTCTAACTTCCTTTTCCCCTCCAGTGCACCTCCCTGCTTCTGAAACTCCCTCACCTCTTCCCCTCAAACCACCCACTCATCTTCCTTTCCCCATGTGAGGGGTTAGGTTCACACAGTAGAATATAGATGAATCCAGCACGGACACCTCTATTGATTTCTCCCACACCGCAGACACCGGGGATAATGAAAGGGTTTTCCTTGCTTCCCCCCAAGTAGCCTTGCGTCATATTTCTTCAGGAGGCCTGGAAGTGGGAGACAAATTGAAAGAACTGGACTCGATACCACTGATGCGGTAGACTGTGTTTGTCTGATATGTTCACTGTAATCAGTATAAGGTGTGTGGCTTGTACTGTAAACAATAGGGGAACGGATGATGAAAACATCTTTTACTGTTGCTTCGTCTGTCAGTTTTTCGTTGTCACATGGCAAATAGTTCACAACGATAATGGTGACGATTTACCACCCAAGATTCTTAGTACGTTTTGAAATAACTGGTCCGTTCATTTTAGACAGAGGTAGACAAAAGCAGGTTTCCAGCTGAAATGACAATTTTATCAGCTGTAGCTAGCTAGCTAATTATGCTACCAGTAACTCCATGAGCTGTTTGAAAATGCTGTCTCTGACTGACCCATATTAAAACACTGTAAAAAGGGCCTTAAATGCACTTATTGCTGGCTACATACATGATATCATGTTAAAAGACAGAGGCTAAAGCTGCATGTTGCAGGAGAAAAGTCAATATCCTCACCAATTGATGACCCCACAGTTGCCAAAAGTCTGCTTATTATAAGCGACTTTGGGATTGTTTATCCGTAAAGTTGCTTACAAATATTGGTAGTTGTGGGTTGCGTTTTTTGGGGCTTGTTTCTAAAGTGTAGTTGCTTATTTGGGCTTGCTCCCTATGTGTCTCCTGTCTCTCTCCACTATACCTGTCTAATAAAACGAAAAAGCCTTAATGCATAGTTGTTTGTCCTGTCGCAAGATCAGTCCACACAACCCCGTTCCCTCATGCAACGGGTCAAGGCAGATGGCCGCCCACCAAGAGCCCGGTTTTGCTTGAGGTTTCTGCCTCTTAAAAGGAACTTTTTCCTTGCCGCTGTCGCCAAGTGCTTGCTCATGGTGGGAACTGTTGGGTCTCTGTAAATACTATTATAAAGAGTACAGTCTAGACCTGCTCTACATGTAAAGTGTCATGAGGTGACTTTTGTTGTGATTTGGCACTATATAAATAAAACTGAATTGAATTGAATACATATATACTATATATATTGATCAAGTGGCCTCTCTCGCACACATTGTGGTAGTAAGGTCGCCTGTTTTGGGCTTTTCTTTTTTTTTTGGAGAACCGAGTCGCTTCTTTCGGGCTTGTTTCCACAGACCTGGTTGCTTGTTTCTCTTGCGAGATCTGGCAACACTGGATGACCCATGTACTGTTATAGACATGGAAATAAAGAAGAAGCATTGTTCTTGTATGAGAAGGTGTAAGATCAGACTTTTTTAACTCTCTTCTAACATAACCCTGTTTTGTATTTTCAAACTGCATGTTTTCACTTTTAACTTTACAAGAGAAAAGGCTTTGGACGAGGATGAGGACTAACACGTAACGCTATCTCGGGTAACACTGGCTCAAATCTGATAAAGAGCAAGACAGACCTGCTAACATTAGCCTGAACAGTGTTAGCATTTAGGACTGGCTTCATGGGGAAATACTGTACAATGGATGTGCTACCCGTGAATGGGGCTTTTTTTTTAATGTAACCTGTAACCACACAAACTAATGTAGTTAGTGTAATGATATGCTAACTCTTGGCCTTGGAAGTAATGCTAAGTTATTAGGTAGCAAGCTAATTAGCCAGACATGCATAATTGCAGCTTACCCTAGAGCAGAAAAACACACCGTTTAATCCATTTCTTACAGTTTTGCTCTTGGTTTGGGAAAGGCCAAAGAAAAAAAAAGACACCACCCTCCAAACTTTTTGAAAACAGAGAATCGTTCTTATCAGAGCCCCATGGTTCCTATTGAACAGTCGCTTTTTGGGGGGGGCGCAAATAGTCAGTTCTGTGTGATGAGATCTCTTATGTGTATTAGAGGTAACATAATCTGAACTCACAGCATTGGTTCTTCTGCTAGACGTTGCCAAGAAAGTGATAGTACCTAAAAATAAGTTATTGTTGTCATATTTTTACAAGCAATTTATCATCCCACAAAACATACCCAAAAGACAAGTACACACATTTTCTGGAAAGCTTTGAGACAATATTTCTTGTGAACAGCTTGCTGTAAATACAGTTATATGACTGTTGTTCAGCAGCCAGCTGGGAAGTTTATGTCACTTCCATACTGATTGGAGGGTGATTCAAGTCGTACGTTGTAGACTGATGGACTGCCCGAAGCGATGGTGGCCATTTGGGAGCAGCAAGGGGCTGATTTCTCTTCTTTTAATCTGGTCACACTGGGTTGGGTGTGTCCTCATTTGGTTGCTCGGAGCTCTAATGGCTGCAACACTCTGGAGGACTTAATTACTACCCAAGCAGCGCTCAGAGATACGCTTGGAATGTTAAAGCCACTTGCCTTTTAATTGCTGCCATTTCTTCCCCTTTAAGAGAAAGAAGCCTCTCTTTTGTCTCCGTGTGAAAGGAGTTTTGAGAGGGGCAGAACAGAAAAGATACACTCAAAGAAAGGCCAAAATAAACAATGTTACAATAGAACTAAGATGGGCACATTTTAATTTCGATATTTCCTAGATTCTGTGCAAGAGTCTATTAGATCGTGCTATTGAGTGAGAGGCATCACTTGGAATTTTCCTTGTACAGTGTCAAATAGCGTATGTGTTTAAATATGTTGTGTCTGTATTGATTTCTTCATGAAGCTCAGCTCAGATGGAATATTGAGCTATTCAGCTTTAACCGGCACAGACTGCCCTCCCTCTGACTTTCTGTTTCGCTCCACCCAGAGGGGCGCCTGGTTTCCACAGCACTGAAGGAAAAGACTCTTATCACGGGAACATGACGAGCAGGTGCCCAGCGCTCGCTAGTGATTGGTGTTGGTGCCTGCGGGCTTGAACTCTTGGCCTTTCCCCACCGTGACTCAGCTGATCAGCCCTGACGAGCAATCTCAGGTTAACGCTGATGAGCCGAGATTAAATGGGGAGATACACGTTAAAGCACTTAATCACGCGGTTAATAGGTTCGGTTTCGGTGCCACAGAGGTAAAGGATACCAAAGGCATGCCAAAGACGAGGAGCGAGGCGAAAGCCGTCGCTGCCATTCCCTGCTTTTTCTCACCTGACCACATTGCATTTCAAGGGTACATGAAACTCGTCCTGCACATTTAAAAATAGCATAAACTGTCCATGTAACCTCATTTAAGCGCTCCTCTAGGGGCTTTGAAATCATGGAATGATTTATCAGAGTTGACACATCAATTTCTTTGCTGCATATGCTCGCTGCATATGCTTTTGGTCATGAGATTATTTTCTTATGAACGCTGTCACAGATGTAAATTTTGACAACTTCTTTTTTTCATACGGTAAAATGCTGTCACTTTTAATCAAACTAGCACATTTATCAGTTTCGAGCTTTGAATAAAAATCCAGCCCTATCTATTACTGCACGTAATTTTTATCTGTACATTAATATTCAGCGGAGCACAATGAATCCATCATTCAGTCCCCTCTCTTTTTTTTAAAGTATAACACTATTCAGACTGCCACTAATGCAATTATTCCATTTTAATTATATGAAGGCTGCACACTCTCAAGACAGAGGACTGACACATGTGACAAGTGACATTTTTACAAAGCACTTTCATAGCCACTGTGTTAGAAGATACAGTATAGAAGCTTTAATGGTGGCATGTGAGCTATAGCACACTCAGTCCTCTCTCTGTCTCTCACCTCTCTTATCACTCTGTCTACTTCCTTTTATCTGTCTGAAGCTGCTTTTCCCAGTCGGCCGTCTCTCGGGTCCATATAAAAGAAGTTTGGAGGACTGGAGGATGGTAGTAGGGGTTTTATTCCTCCATGGCTTTTGGTCAGCTAACTGCCTTCATTGGAAACCAGATTTCACTGCCACAGATTTTACAAATCCCCTCCATAATGTCAGGACTGCTGTTCCAGGAATGTGAGATTTTGCTGGGAGGCTCCACTGGCATTTTCTCAAAAGGTCAACTGAGCCATTCACTGCTCAGTTATATGACTTTTAGAGTATGCTTTTTCACCGATACGTTCGATAGTATTGGCACCTTATAGGTGGACTGAGTCCTTAAGTGTTATAGTTATTGATTGCAGAGGAACAGGTTCAGGTGATATCTCTACAGTAGGCCTATGTGTGGCATTTTAAAGCTGCTGAGCTCGAACTGACCAAAAATATTCTCATATCAAAGGGACGGTGATTAGACATAAAACTAGTCTGACACTAATATATTGTTGTCTGTGAGGTTCTGTGCATTCCAAGAATTAGATTGTGATGAATAAATTCACCTTTTTGGTGCGTCGCTTTGCTTCCTTCCAGAAGTGAATGAATTCCTACATTTCCACGAAGGCTTTTGGAAAATACTTAAATGCAAGCCGAATTTAAATGTTAATATTAAGAGTCCAATATGTACAGTATGTGACAGCAGTATGTGACAATAGTAAAATGAACTTGTTACTGGATATTCTTTGGATATTCAATTTACAACACAAACAAGTAAATCAGATTACTGTAATTACTGAAGGAGGAAGATTAATTTATAATCCCTTTCTTCAATAAGTTATTAGGTTTTTTGTAAACTGTATATATGGCTCTGAGGTTAAAACATTTTTATACAGTAGAAATGTTTCCATATTATTCTTTTGAGACAAATATTGTAATCTGGTCTGCAAAACCCTGGATGACATTCAATGACAACGTTTGTAAAATTCTTGTTTTCTCCAATATCTGCGCCATGCAACTACTGCATGGTTTATGTTAGGGAAAAAAGTGGTATGGGGTTTAGGCAACTAACCCCAACCATAAGGATTAATAAAGAATTGCAGATAAAGGGCACACTTTTTCCTGTACTGGCGCTGAACTTTGGCCTTAAATTATGAGGTGCAGAGTCGTCTAATATTGATGTAATTCCTAAGGATAAGGGGCTCTTTAAAACCCATTGTTGTAAACTATTGAATCCCTCTAGCGGCCTCAATAATTATGACAAGACCAAAGGAGGAAGTCAGGTGACGTTATTGTAGAGCAACAAAGTTAGCATGGGGGTGGATGGATGGGTCAACAAAACATCAGACTTCAACACAGAATATTACTGTTCGTTTCCCGTTTACAACCGAAAGTCAACGCTGTTTTTTAACAAGGCCACGATTCTTCCATAACCTTGACCATGTGTTTATTTTTGTAACCATGACGACGAAGAACATCTAACTTTAACGACGTAGTCCTTTTAACGCAAACCAGAATGTTTTCCTAAACTTAACAAAGTACTCATTTTAACCATGATCTTTGCTTAAACCTAATCAAACCTTATCCACAGCGTTGTCACATCCTAAAACAGATTTATTTGTCAACCATGATTTGCAACAGTTTGAAAGGCACGGACAAATGATGTCATCCTGCTGATCGAGGCGTCAGATCAGAAAACACTTCTATGTGTCGTTCTAGACTGGGAAGTGGACAAATGATGTATTTTGTCATTTAATTTGGAGGACTTGTTCCAGTGTGTCAAATACAGCCTATTCTCTTGTGTTTTTATTTGTTAATGGATTGAAAAAATGGTGATTATACACTGTCAAGCTGGTGTCACTATGCTTTTTATGATGGAGAGAGCAACGGCAGTAAGCTGGCTGTATGTGAAGAATACATGAGAAGTGTTCTCCTGATGCAAAATGCAACGTCTGCTCTGGCCCCCGTGCATGAATTACTGAAGACAGCCTCTCTTGTGTTTTAAGATTTTTTCCTCTAAGTGTTTGTCGCAGACCATGTACAGTCTGTTCTGTAGACACAGCACAGAGTATCTAGGAACTCTGCAGTGTTGCAGAGACGTGTTTTTTTTTTTCCCAAAAGCAACAGTGAAACTTCTCAATCTCAGAGGGTGTGAACTGTGTGAGCATGTTTGCATTCCAACAAGCTCATGCATGAGAACTTTCCACCACAGAGATTTGGTGAGATTTCCACTAAAACATGAGAATACAGTAACTTTCAGATAGCACAGTGGCTTCGCATTCACAAAATCTGCAAGGAATTATGTATTTCTTTCATTATAGCCAAGAGACAGTGAGCAGTCTGCTGCTGCATTGGCCTTAACAAAAAGTCAAAAAGGTGTTATTTCAATTTGACTCCCATAGATATTATGTCTGGTGCACTCTTTTGGTAATGACGCTGACTTGGTCTCACTTTTTCTTAAATACCAAGCCTTTTACCCTTCCACAAACTTTTAGTAATTGGCAGACCAAACAAAGAGCTCAAAGTACGTGCACAGAGATGTTTTGCTGGTTGTCTGTGTGTGTGTGTGTAAGAGAGCGAGCATGTCTATTCATGATACAAGTGTGTATTTTCTCTCTTTATTTTGAGCTGGATGTGAATATGTGTGATCGTGAACGTGTGTGCACATGAACGGATGCGCTCAGAAGTAATTGGTTCAGTCCGCAGAATCACCAGTGGAACAGCAGAGGACAGGAGGAGAGGAGAGAGAAGGAAGAAAGAGGATGCTTTGCTTCAGCTCATTAACCAACGCCTGTTAGCTTGGAAATAAATTGGGTGAGATTCCACCACTGGAGAGGCTGATTAGTTCATTTTTCTCCTCCCCCGACTGATCCGTCGTAGGTGTAGTGAGGCAAGGCCTCTCTCTCTCTCTCTCTCTCTATCTCTCTCTCTCTCTCTCTCTCACTCTGTCTCACTTACACACATGCCATGTGAGCCCAAGCACGCATACACTCAAAACCAGCGGCCCATGGGTCCTGGAGCAGATGTGAATGAGACAGGTGTCAGATGACTTGCAGCCTGCCACCACTCAAAGGTCACCTAGACCTACAGTATCTGTGTCTGGCTGGGCTCGCCGCCAGTGGTCGGGGCTCCATCCAGTGGGACTGATGGCTGACAGAAAACTTCAAGACGCGGGGCAGAGTGATGGGGATTGCTTAGAGCAGAAGGAGGAAAACAACACAAAAACTTTGCAATGCTGGTGGCTCTGCAAAGATGTGGAGTGCTTTGTCAGCGGCGGTCTACTGATCGCTCCTAACATATGATTCTGAGGCATCATCTAGTCTTCCCAGTTATTACGGCGGCAGTGAAAAATGCCTCTTCTGCAGTGTCGCAGGCATCATAGCGGAACAGAGCTTGAAAGCTGAAATTTGGATCATATCTTGTCATTTCGAAAAACCTTGGCATGTGGTTAACATTATTAGCATGCTGCTCAAAACACCGGCTGAACACTTAACCAGGCTGAAAGAGCCATTGTCATCCTGGATGAAAGCACCTCAATTTGGCAAGAAGTGCAACACAGAATGGAGACAATTTTTTTTTCTAAATAAGTATTTGCTGCAGTAATTGAGTAGAATACGTGTTTAGCTGAGAAATTACCCCACAGCAGTGGAAAAACACCAGAGCACTTCACTGTCAGGCTACTCCACACTGCTATTTTGATGTGTTTGTCAATGCACACTGTACATGCATGTATGATCACTCCCTCACACCCACTTACACACAGCTCATCAGAAGCAATGCATCAATAGGCATCAATAGACGTATTGCATGCATGAATGCACCAGTGAGCACAAATGCATGATCAGGTGCACATTAAAATGTTAATTTTCTGTACAGACACATGTGGCAGAATGGACTCGTCCAAAACTACATGCACAAACGCGCACGCACACACACACACACACACACACACACACACACACACACACACACACACGTTAATGGTCAATCACAGAATGGCCTGTCATCTTTTTCCATCCACTGCTCCTCCCTCCTTAATAACATCATTAATCAGGAGTGTCAGCGCTGAGATATGGGTCGATAAACAATTTGGTGCAACATGCCTAATGGAAACCAGAGTCATTTAATATATTCACCTGCTTATAAATCCTACAGATTGGACCCTGCTTTCTGGAACCCGCCCACCAAAGGTGTTATGCAATACTTCTCTAACGTGGGGAAACATATAAAGGATTTAAAGAAAGCTGTACCAAGCACGCATTATGTCCTCTATAGGGTTGTGTCGCTCTGTATACCTGACCTCAACACCTGCTACACACCTGAAAGTCTTGGAAGGGGGGATGCCTCACTGTGGAGCCTTTTCAAGGCTGATTGATGTCTTTAATTCAAGTTTGATTTGAATGTACGAATTACCAATACAACTGGTTGGAAACAAATGAGTTCTCCGTCTAAATGTTAATAAAAATGTCATAAAGAATCTAATTTTTTTTTTTACAAACAATGTGTCAGGCAGTTAATGTGGCACATGGGCAGGAAGGCAATAATCTCAGTATTGACCAATAGAACTCATTCATTTTTATAATGAAATGATTACACAAATTTTAAATGATCTAATAGCCGAAGTTTTTCCAGATATAATCAAATAATATTAATTATAAATCATATGATCAATAATCATATAATTTAATATGTATTATACATGTTTTAAAAAAATAGTCAGAATCTTTATAAGAAGCAAAAATTAGACTTGACATTAATGGCAGTAGATGCAGAGAAAGCATTTGAATGTCTAATAGTACTTTAGGTGTTACAAATGTGTGTATTTTCTAAAGATAGACTTAGTGAGACGACAGCTCAGGTTTACTGAAACGACCCAGGCATGAATGCTCCCTGTCACTCTTTGGCTCATGAGTAAATGGTGTGAACATCTCAAAGGACATTATACGCTTAGTTTATTTGTGGATGATTTGATGTTTAAATATTATTGGACATAAATCCTGAAGTTAACATCAGGATTCAAAAAATTTGAAAAAAAACTCTTTTTTTTCAAAAAATATGATGTTTCTAGATCAACATTAGAAAACCCAAATGGATGCAAATCAATGACGACCCATGGTTTTACAAAAAAACATCCAAAGACTTAAGAGCTTTTCTATGGAAAAAAAAAACCTTTATGCTGCTACATACAATACAAACTATACAACAATAGAAAGACAGCATTCTCTCTTTGATTAATGGACTTACAATTAGTCTCAATAGGTCAAATCTGAAATCGGAAAGATTTTAGTGTCGCTGCTCCTACTGTAGCTCCTGGAACATTTTACAACACACACATGGTACCCTTGGGGCATTTTAAGAATATGCTTCTCTTTCTTTCTTTTTAACTTAATTTTGTTATTTATTTATCATTTTATTTCATGTTCTGTTTTGCATCATGTTTTTATATTCGAATCTATATTACTGTTAGTATCAGTTAGTATGTTGTACATGTATTAGAGAACACTTACAGATGTTAATATTTCATTCTTTCATTTGGTCGTCTCTGAGGTCAAATTTGAAGGCGGACAATTGTGAGATTACTTTGGTAAGAAAAGTGACTGCATTTCAAGCCGCTTTGTCATATATAAGGTTTCATCTGACGATTCATAATTATATTTTATAATTATATAGAGATTTTTGATGAATCATAATTACACTGTGACCTGTCAGAATTATAATTAACCATATCTGAAATTGCTATCTGACACGTGGGAATGATAATTTATGATTTCTCTAAATGTCTTTACTTGTAAGAATTCTTATGACATAATTATGACACAGATATCATAAAGCCATTTAGTAGATAGACCAGATTCACATTACAAATATCTACAGTTTATTTATGACTCGTCAAAACATTAATGAAGATATCTGTAAGTACATTTTGACTAGTAAGATTTAAGTTATTTTTACTACCATTAACTTGTATGAAGCCATCAATTAATACTATCTACAACTTAGTGTAGACTATCTGAAATGTGAATTTACATCTGACTCGTCATCATCTTACAGTCTCACAGTTTAAGACCTGTATTTATTTTTTTGGATGTTAAAAACTAAGGTAATGCATTAGTAGATTTCTTAAACTGGAGGTATAAGCAGTCAAAACTTGGAGACATCTTGAATATGAGTGAATACTACAGCACAGTATTAATAAATACTGTATAATGTTATTTATTGTTATTTATTACTTACTATTTGAAACAGGCTTCGTTTGTTAAAAAAATAAATACGGAACACAAAAAAGTTTCGGCAGCATGTGTGGTTGATGATTCATTTCAGACACAGACACAGGCAACAGCCCTGATGGGAATAAAATCACACTTTTTATTTGCCCACATCACACCCTCGAAAATGGATATACAAAGTTGTGCACAGAAACCACCATGGGTAGAAAGAGGCCAAACTGGAGGCTATCTCCATTGTAAAAAGCCAAGATCACACACACACACACACACACACACACACACACACACACACACACACACACAAGCAGAGCAACTTTGTGGGTTACTGGACGACTCATGCCAGACTGGTGGGGGAAGAGTGTTAACTGGATTAGTCATGCATACACAGTTTCATCTGTGTGTGTGTGTGTGTGTGTGGTTTTGTGTCCATACATACACATCCATGACTGCTGCCTGAAGCATCACTTGCTGTCACTACATCAGCACAGCCTGCTGGGCTGCGAGGCTGCCACATACAGTACCTTCATGTTTGTTACAAGCTGTAAAGTATTTCCCGCCTCAGAAGCTTGAGGAAGCTCACTGTTACCTTGTTATTTATCTTGTTGCCTTGTTATCTCTACCTGAATGGTCTTCACCAGCATCTGTTATGAAGAAGGCACAGAGAAGTGCATGCATGTTCACATTAACACATACTCCATGAGTAAGAAGGGCTCTATTCCTGATTGAGCTGGCCGCCTCTCTCTTGTCTTTCTGTGTCAGCCCCCCTGAGTGACATGCAGCCCGAGTGGACATGGCACCGTCATCTGACTGGGACCAAATGAGCCATGAGTAACGACAGGGGACACCAAGCCCATTGGCTAATTGTCCTGAATAACGAGCCTGGTTCTCCTCTCTGATTGGTGTTGGAGGTGGGAGGTTGGCAGTTGGCAGATCCATCCACAGTATACAGCGCAGTGTCACTAAAAGTGATTTGTCGGATGCCTGCTGGCGTGGCAGGAGTCAAACCTCCATTTTCCATCCACCCACTGCAACAAATACTCTATGTGAGGAATAAGCCCTCGCAGTCTGCTCGGCTACTCTGCAGTACAAGAATATCCCTGAAAGACAGCTTTTGTTTCAGGTTTGGCTTCAGTGGACTTAGATTCTGAGGCGTAGCTATTTTACGGAGACAATTTGATTCAAAGCTTCTCTGGGCTCTTGTCAGAGATGGTTTATTCCCACTGCCCACATAAGGAATTGCATGTACCTGTACCTGGACCACCTGTTAATTTTCAGACCTAATTTAAAGAAAAATAGCTGCCATTTGTTCAGCTTCTGTAGCTAAAACAAAACACTGTTGTTTTTCAGATGCTTTGCAGCCCAATCCTGCACCAAAGCACAAAAACAACCTGGGAAAAAATGGTGTCACTAGTACTACAGAAATAGGGGAGGTACTGCAGTTGCTTTATGTTACACAGGGCTTGATTGTAGGTTTACTGCTAACTGGACTGTAATCCCATTTTGAGAGTGGCTAGCTGCTACTGGTTTCCCGCTGGTGCTCTTGATTGGGTTGTCAGAATGCAGCCAGCCGCTGTGTGACATGCAGAACACAGACCTGATTGCACTAGAGACCAGCGCTGACGAAAGTTGACGGGGGTGGGTGGGAGAGACAGAAATGTGGTGGAGGATAGGGCTTCATGAGATCAAAGATCTCGCTCTCCATTTGTATTTCACATGTTTTGATATGAAATGATGGTCTGAGACTGTCATTCTCCTTAGTGGGATACATTACGGAACAAAGCAATAAACAAAGGAATATTGAAATGGAAGGTTGAACTCAAGCCCACAGAAACAAAGAAAGAAAGACAGACAATATCGCACTGCATAGAGGAATTTTAATGACCGAAGAGGATGAAAATAGGCTTACTATAATTTATTGTCAGACATTAAAAAAAAGCATGTTAGGTTTTTGCAGTTGCATTTGTTGAAACTGACTCATCACAAATTACAAAAAATATTCCAAAACAAATATGTGATGAAGAAGGCTCCCTTTATTCCAGCTGTAAAGCTAAGCGTGATAATTATTAAAGCTGCACCAGTTAATATTTTTACATCATCAGTGGGTCAAATGCATGTACTGTAGTGACCAACCAACCAAGAGAATTATCAGCCAACCCTGCAGTTCCCTTCTGCTCTATGGGGCTTTTTAGCATCTTTCAACTCATTGTTTTGGTTTTACAGCTCGCAACTTCACTGTTTTGGTTCACTCTCACCGCTCTCAACATTGTTTTCAGCAGCAGGCAGTTGTTTTCAGCGATAGACCCACTGTGTCCTACCTGCCCAGCCCCAAAAAGCAAACAGACAAAGTTAGCAACCAGCATAACAGAGCTAAAATGAAACTGAATGTTTTATTCGTTACATTTTTCTGGTGCAGGACAAGAATATTGATATTGGACAAATATGCAAAACTACTGATTATTACAAAATAGTTTTAACGTGAAATGCCAATGCTTTTAAACTTCTTTCTTTCCAAAATATCTGCACATAGCAGCCACGGTATGATTAGGGTTAAGCAATGTCGTCGTGATGGCAAATGAACTATAATGAAGTTATTAAGGTTGGGGTAATAAAACGCTTGGTTAGGGTGAGAAAAAGATTGTGGTTATGGTTTTAAAAACACAAACATTAATTGCAGATCAGCGACAGGTCATGAACCCTAAGTCACCCACATCCAAGTCAGTTTACATGCGCATCCACCACCCTCGACCTCCACACCCTTAGATATCCACCTCGCTAAATAAAGGGCACACAGCGTCCTGCATTGGCACTGAACGTTGCTGAGGGATGTAAATCATGTGGTGCAGAATAGTCTAATGATTGTAATTCTGGATACTGCTACTTTCTACAGTTCCACCTACTTAAACTGACTTATTAAGAGGAACTTATTACAGTTCAAAAACAAATATATAAAGGAGAAGGCAGTCTTTCATCTAGCTATAAAACTTGCCATGACATGTAAGTACCTTTCAGTACATATAATATTTTGGTAAATATAATATAATATAATATAATATAATATAATATAATATAATATAATATATGCAGAACTGAACACAGCTGTCTCTGTTATGCTTTTCGTGGTTGGTAATGGTTTGCACTTTTCATGGTAAATCAAAACCTCAGTGTAATATATGCTTGGTGTAGTATGCCAACATAAATATGGATTCTCTCAATTACCAAAATATCAAATCATGTCATGTGACAAATGTATCAGTGAGGAGCTGTCGCACTAGATGTCTTTTATGTCATTCAGCTGATTTTGGCCTCTGTCTTTTCCTGGCTGTCATCTCTGTCCTCCCCCTTCCTCTCTTTTTCTCGCCCCCTCTGTGCTGAGGCTTGGTGGGACTTCACACAGCCCACTCACAGTCTGCTCATCAAGTCCGCTACGCACACACAGATAAACACTCGCACACACATACTCATGCACCTCGCCATTCCATGGCACCTTGCAGCACAGCAGGTCGCCTTCGCCTGTCTGTCAGCGCCTCCCCCAAAACATACCCAGAGCAGCAGTAGTATTACTCTATCAGCAGCCGGGCTGAGGCTGGCGAGCTCTGCTCTTGCCCCCCCTACTGAGCCGACCCACTGGAGCGTGACCACACCAGGTGGGAGACAGCCACATAGTGCCAACTCTGAAAGGAAGTGGTTTGACTTATTCGTAAGTCTACATTTACGGATATTTGTCTTAAAATATCGAAAGATTGTTACAGACACATCCGGGTTCAAGTTGAGCTGATCTGATCTCATTTTCTCTTTTAGTTCATGTGATATTTCCTTTCTCATTCTGAACACAAGTCAGGTGCAATGTGTGAACATGAGTGTGACTGTGTTAGCTTTGTGATCTTGCGGTGCCAGACTTCCTTCTAATTTTGCACTGAAGGGTTCATGTTATGTGATGGGTGAAAATAATGTTCTAACATTTCCAAATACCAAGTTGAGATTTTGCAGTTTTATCCAATTAACCACAAATCCCATGTACTTTACATCACCGCTAACCCAGCAGTTTTGGAAATATATTTTGCAGCGTTACAGGCATCCATAGGTTTTCTTTTATTTCCCAACAGTATAAAAAATTATTGAAGGGGTAATCCAGCAATTTAGTATTGTACTGCCATAAAGTTGGACTGGAAGAGACAGATTAAAAAAACGAACGGTCCAAATCGAAGCAGCAGAGACTGAAATATCGTGAATTTTGGTCCATAGTATGTGTCAAGCTCAAAAAACACTGGATCCTCATCTTTTCAAACTTTGAAAAAAGTGTCTACAGTTACAGAACACGTTATACAACTGTTTTTTACAAGCGGAGTAGTACGTCTTGTGACGAGTATATTGAACTTCATGTGTAAAATTGATAGAATGCCCCTTTAACACACTCTCGAAACTTGCTTGAGCTGTGTAATCCATCACAGTGACCACCGAGTCTGAATTCATTTTTGTCAAAGCTCAACTATCATTATGCAGTGCAGACGTTTCAAATCAATCTGCATAACCATGCAATGATCAGGTAACTGAAAAAAAATTAATGCAGACTTGATGTTCACTGTGATGGATTACACAGCTCAAGCAGGTTTCAAGCGCTAATTGATTTTCATACTGTAAGGAAATTAATGGAAACCAACGGCTGCTCGGAATTGAAGGAAATATACATCCAAAAATGTGAAATCACATTTGAAAATCATCAATGAGAATTCTAAATATACATGACTTAACATATCATCACCTTATAAAGTTCATACAGTATACAGTTGACACAGTGATACAGATACAGCCAAACTTGTAAGCAAACAGTCACGTATTTATACATCCAGCAGACACGGAGCAACATTAGCATTCATCTGGAGTCGTGTTGGTGTCCACCTGATAAATATGAGTCCAATATTCACTCTCCTTTTAGCTCTGTTTTTGGTGTCCACCAACTCCTAAGGGAAATATCTGGCTCTTTAGCTGCTAAATGCTCCACTTGTTCACCAGCTAGTTGCTAACTTTGTCAGTTTGTCATTTATGCTGGGCAGGTATTGTACAGTATTTTTTAAAAATCTTTTATTCCCTTATTTATTTATTTTTTGCTGAAAACAGCTGCCTGCTGTATCTGTAAACAACGCTAATGGGAGCGGAAAGACTCAACCAAAACAATGACCTAAAATGCTCCATAGAGCTGAGTTCAGATAATTATCAGTGGCTTTGTCACTACGAGCAACACCTTACACATGACATATAGCCATTGTTACTGTAAAAACGTTGAGTATAGCCACTTTTATGAGTTAAAACTTGTACTGGTACAGTCCTTTAAAGAATAACTTAACACCCCTGGACTATCTGTCTCTATCTATGTCTTTGCTGACCTCCAGTGCTTTGACTTTTCACCTTGCTGCCGTGAAGTACAGGTGGTGAAGTGACTGTTTGGTTCAACTCTGACCACACCCAGCCACACCTAGCAGTGATGCTGGGTGTGGTCAGAGGTGAAATAGGCTTGAAACTGTTAATCAGAGGTGGCAGCAAAAACACTGCTTTTCAGCCTGGTGTTCAATGCCTCTTTAACTGTGCTTGGCTCACCAGTGAGGGTGTTTTTGACTAATTAAAAAGCAAACATGCAACATTTTTAAAAGCACATTTTCTAATTGTGAGCCAAGCAGTCCGTCCTTACCACAGTCCAAAACTTTTTTTAGCTCCAGTCCTAGAAGCTGTTGCAGAGACTTTGACAGTGGCAACATGGGGAGACTGAAAGGTACCAAAAATGGCCGGCCAATGGGAGGCTTATTCTGGCCGTTTTCATCCAATGAGATCCCGTAATGGAGCGGAAACCTGCCCAGGCTGTTTCCTTGCCTTCCACTCAGTGTACATTAAGTTCTGACCCTTGGTGACTAATTGGCAACAAGTGGGTAAAGCCAATTGATTAATTAATTCTCAGTGATGAAGTGGGAGTGGGGAGACCACCCCTCAAGTGGAGGATCCTCAATGCTTTGCCATCAGCCTGTATCTCTCTGTGTATCTCTGGGTTTCCCGGTCTGTGCGTCTGGGTCACCTCCATGCCCGGCTCTACTTGTCTGGATAATTAGCTGCCCAGCCCTCGCTGCCAGACTGTGCGCCCCATGGATTTATGATGGTGATGGCTGGCCTGGTCTCAGGGGGATGGTGCGTGTTTGTGTGTGGGTATGTGCCAATGAGGCCAAGGGAGACATGGCTGTCCTACTAATGAGGGGACACAAGGTTATTTACGGCACGCTGGACCAGTGTCATGGATATGGAGATAAGGCAATACCTGGGTAATAAATCATTAAGAATATGTGTGAGTTTGGAGGGGTGTGTGTGAGTGTAGTCCAAGCACTGAAATCATCGCAGATGGGTGTGCTTTTCAGTATCAGCCTCATTCTCACACTTCTACTGCAAGGACAATGGAGGCTTCATCTTTGTGATTCACTATCTCTCCTCTCTACTTATTCAGACACTTATATTCAGTAGAAAATACATCTGTCAAAGGCATTTCTTTACATTATATATCACTTTTTTTTTTTTGCTTTGATGTGCACAAAACTGAAAAGCACTCTCCCAACCTCCACTGTAGTGACTCATCTTTTCTTGATTTACAGTGCATTATAGTGCTGAAACTGGACGTCCATTGGCTGTAGCTCAGTGGTAGACAGGTGCTGTGATGCTTTTTAAATTTTGTTCCTGTAACATTTATCTAAACATTTACACTGCGTACATCAGAGCAGCTACTAGTGTGGTTCTTCTTTTTTCTTCCTTGTTAAAAATGGGAAACAGAGGCATACGAAGGACGTTAGTGTCGTCAGCATGCATTGGAAGCGTGAATGGTTGAGAGTGTAAACCAGAAACAAAGACCACTTAGCTCTGATCTATGGTTATTAAATGTACTCTGCAGGCTTTAAAGCATCTCCAGTAGACAACAGTTTAATCGGCCATCCAGAAAAAGCCTGCTGCCTTCGAAGAGCACTAGAAATTAAAAGTTCTCTGTTGGAGAACTCCTCGAGTGTATCTGTCCAGACAAGCTTGATCTGTCTGACCCATTCGAGGTCTGTTTAAAGCCTCCATCTCATTCAGCCTCTTTGTACAATATGTGCCTGTTGCTGTGTGGATGTTTTTCTCTCATGAAAAAAAGAACACATTTTAAAATGAAGCTCTGGCAATTTTCGTAACCAGTGATTTGACCTTTGGATAGGTTTCTATTAAAGTGGAGTGCATGTCTGGCTGTGGATTGGCTGCACTGTCGGGTCTGCCTTCTGGTGACCTTGTTAACCAGAGAGCTGACCTGCGTCCTCACCTCCCTCTTTTTCCTGCTTCAAGCCAAATTTGTCCTCCAGCAGAAATACGGAACCTTTGACCCTGTGCGCTTTTGTAATTTATGTTTTTTTCAGTCTGACTGTTATGCCATGGTGTTTTTGTTTCATGTTACAGAGCTTTTTTTCTCCCAGAGTCAGACGCCCACAAGGAAAAATCACCTTGTCAGAGCTAACAAAATACAATAGGTATTTTACACTCCATTTGTATCTACCTTAGTGACCACCTACATTTCCCATTTCTTTTGTACTTCACAGTCCACACTGTCAGACATCATTCATTGTATTATACAAAACTAGTTTTCATTTGATCACTTACATTTGTGAGCTTTCACAGGGGCCCGTCACCTTCTAAATTGCACCCATTCATATTCGTCAACTTAATGTTACAGGAGGTATATTCAAAAGTTCATCAAGAGCTCCATCAGACAATCTCAGACTGATCAAGGACACGTGGATGTAAAAGCACACCGCACTTTCACACTGTTACCTAATAGCACTTTGCAAGCATTGCAGTTTTCTTCATCTGTAAACTGTAAAAAGCGCCACTTGGTGCATTACACTCACAATGTTGACAAAACGGCGCACTATTGTAACCAGACGGAAACACTGTTCGAAGGAGAACAGACTTCCCACACAAGACCGGGCCAGGGAGGAAACAAATATCGTCTTCAAGTGAGGTGAAAAGACTTTGCTTTTCGTTTCACTGTTGTGACATCCCTTGTCATGCATATGGCTGATCTGATTGCCAGTGTATCCAGTGAGAGCTTAACTCACACTAGGGACTAGAAGTCAGGATATCTCGACCTCCGGCACTTTACTTTTGAATCATTCTTTTTAAATGTCTCTCGCAAGCCCCCAACTTCATGAAAATGCGATAGCCCTTTAACTGTAATTTGATGACCATCTCATGGAGTTGCCAAGTATTGAAGAGCTTTCTGCTGCTGATGGAAACACAAGGAGCTGCAGAACTCCACTGAAACATGGAGCATTTTAATTATTTATTCTGGTCTGTGGCTTGAGGCAAAGGCTCATCCGTGGTCTCTTGGGGCATCAGGCGGCAGTACAGTTCATTCCAAATTAAAACTGGGTTTCTGCGCCGAAGAATTGAATGTAACCTTCTTTTACTGTTGATCATAGTCCTTCTGTGAATGTAAGTAGCCACATGTACACAGGGCTTGCAGCAAAATAACCTTACCACAGAACAAATAAGGGACTGTCAGTTTACAGCGTCAACCAATGACACTATGTTCATGCACAGATAACATTAACATTTTGCCATCAAACCCAGAAATGTTTGTGCTATAGTATCATTCTTTTCAAAAGTGCACTTCCAAGTTGCTCCAGGCACACGATCAAGTCAAAAATAACATGAAGAGAACGCTGCACACCTTCACTGAAACACGAGACAGTTTAGCATGTAACCCCTCGGGTAGGCATCGGGTAATTCCCTCAACATACTCTGTCAGATTTTTTCAAAGCTCTTCAAGTCGAAAAAGGTGAGAACAAAAAATACATGTGATGTATTGTTGGCAGAAATCAAGGCGACCGCTTGAGGTTTCAGCTTGAAACAGGCGTGATACTGTTTTTTTTAAAATTCTTCTTCATACAACACAGGCTTGTGTTTAAAGAAGAAAAAAGGCAAAGTTGGGGCTGATACAAGCAGCTGAACATCAATATGAATGTGACACAGTCAAACAGCTTCATCTCTGGTCCACTTAATATTCCCGTCTGGCATCTGTGAGCTCCATTTTATGTAGATAGCATTTTGAATGGCTCAGTGGGAAAATGCAATGTCAATGAATTACATCACATTATCTTAGCCACCTAGCTTTGTCATTCAGTTGATGGGGCTGTCGCCTGTATATGCCTGGACAACTCTGGCTGTTTGCCAGCATGTCCTGTTGATGTAGCCAACTTTATCCCCTTTGTCAGTGAGCTGTGACTAATATGAAAACACATCTGACATCTGGCTTACTCAATCTGCTGGTTTTAAATGGATGTTGGCTCAGTAAAGCATTCATTCGCTCTTTTCTTTAAGGGGGTAGACATCTGCCTGAACAGTGTCTGGGGAAAATGCAAGAAAAACTTCTCAGATGGTGATATTTACAATGGAAGTAAGCACATACAGATGCTGTTTTAAATTTGTGTTACTATGGGGATAATGTGTGCATATGGGTAATGTTTCTTTCTTTTAGTATCACAGCAACCATTTGTGACCTTGCTTTTACAAGTCCTGTGGTGTTTTTTTGTTTTGGCATGTGTGAGCTTGGACAAATTAATAGAAACAATGAAGAGGGATGTAAAAAATAATGTTGATGTGGCATTTTGTAGAATTATGTCCTTGTTGCTGCACTGGGAACTCCTTCTGGCCGGTCAGGTCACCTGGGTCCCGAGCCTTTACATGCCTTTCTGGTGAAACTCCTCGCTGTCAAATGAAAATGAAAAATCTGGTGACTCCATGTGTATCAGAGCAAACTCGCTTTACACCAGTGGTTTCAACCTTTTTGGCTTGTGACCCCTTTAAAAGAAGCGGAGTCTGCTTGTGACCCCTCGTCACTGGTCATTGAGGACCTGAGTTTTGAGTTCGACCAAAGAGTGTTTTTTTTTTCCTTTTCAGATTGTTTCATTTAAAGGACCTCACTTCCCAAGTTTCATCGTCTGTAGTCATCGATCTTTTCTTTGTTTGTTTACTCCCAACGCTAGCAGAGACCAGAAAAAACAGCACGCCACTTCACACACAGGTGAGTTGAAGACCAAGTCTGTTGCATTAAAAGCCTTGTTAAAAGCCTAACTGTGCACTACCTGTGATTTTTCCGGTAAAGTCGCTGACACCTGGGCTGTAATACTGCAAATGCTGCAGGCTTTCATCAGTGGGCCATAGGCTCAATCACCATTGTGTTGCATCATTCTGCGATAGATAGTGACTTAACAGACTTTTATTTAAATGAAAATCTTCGAGATTATATCTTTAAGTCTTGAGGAGATAAAGGTGTCCAGTATTTCACAAGAAAAAAAGCTAATATTAGAGAAAAGTCGGAAAAATAAACATAATTTAATTTTGTATGACATAATTTTTCATCTTGTCCCTTTAATCATAGTATGATGCCTAAGATTTGTCTTTGGACCCCTTGTGGGTTTCCAACTCCCAGGCTGGGAACCTCTGGTCTACACCCTCCCCAGGCCAACAGAGGGAGTTAGCAGTGACAAGGACTATAGTACATAAAAAACTTGTCATTTCTCAAAAAAGGGAACTGTAATGAAAGGGAAGTGGAAAAAAGGGACTTGAATAAATTCTAATTATCAGAATGTGTCAGGTTTAAAGTGCTCTGATGATAACCATCTCATAAAAATACACACAGAGAAGAAGCAAATTGCTTTACACATTCTTGGACTTTAATCTTTCCTACTTAAAGCTGCTATAATAAATATTTTCACATGAGCAATGGGTGGATGTGAAAGGACTCACTCGTATTGACAAATCAACAGATAATTATGACCTGACCCTGAAGTTCCGTCTACTCTCACCGCTCTCATAGCATAGCTTTTGGCTGCAGCAGGCAGCTGTTTTCAGTGAAAAAGCTCTGATAAACCAACTGTTTGCTACTTGCCCAGCACCAAATGGCAGACAGACAGAGTTAGAGTCCAGCTGGTGAACATAGTGGAGTATTTAGTAGCTAAACAGACAGATATTTCCATCAGGAATGAGTGGAGACCAAAAGGATTTGAAGGAGAGTGAATATTGGACTTGTGCAGGTTTAAAGAAAGGCCTACAGTATCCTGCCAGTTTGTAACCTAAACTGTAAACTATTTTCACAAGGATCTGATAATGATTCCCTGCTAATAATTTGCTGTCCAAACTATATTGTTTTCTAGTAGAATTCTTTTCATATAGGGTTTTTCCTTGGGTCCGGGTCGGTCCGCTTTAGCCGTGCCGTACCAGATCAAGCTGTGATGACATGGCGACAAGCTCTTAGTGTGGTTTGTGACTAGCACACCTCCAACACGTCATCAAGGTAAACGGCTTTACCCTTGCTGTTTGGTGCAGTGGAAAAACACTCGCGGCCTGCACCCCCACCCCCACTATGGAGAAACCCTAATGCTTTGCTGCTTCTAAACTTTCCAGGTGACGTGACACTTTACTGGCTGGATGGCAGTTGCTAAGTCTCACCTTTTACCATTAGCACCCTGCACAACTTCATATATCATTTGCAGTTCAATCTGTGGAGCTAAGTTAACGAACAGGAAAACTGTTGAATAAAATAGGATATCTTCGAGGCAAGGCGATGGGTTGATGCATGTTCACTGTGCTGTAAAAGATTCCTTGCTCTTAGTGTCTAATTACTCCTCCTACTGTACATCCACTCTCTGTCCCCCCCTCTCCCCCCGTCTTCTTTCTCTGACCTCAGGAAAAACAATGAAAAAAAAAAATCAACAGCTCAGTATCCCTTTGTTCCACTTGCCTTTTTTTAAGCATAAAGAGCTAATTAATCAAATGCCTCACATTTACCCCGTCCTCAGGCTCCCTGACATTAGGAGAACCTTTTGTTTTTGTTCTCCCAGTTATTCACACCAAATCTACACTCGGTATGGAAGTGCTATTACTCAAAATCATGTGTAATTATTCGGATTTTTTTTGGCCTAGGGAAAAGTAAATAGGTACCTTGCTACTGTAAATTAAGCAAAACCTGAATATCATAACTACTTTAACAAACACCAGCCTGAGCACATTATGGTGTTAATATTAAAATTTAAAAAAATCACAGCATTGCTCTACTTATCCAGTCAAGAACTGGAGGTTAAACTCAGGTGTCATTTGTTCCATATTGGTGTCATGTATCTATAACCCATCATAGATGAATAATTAATTGACCGTTAACTGAAGCAGTTGATAATTAGTGCACAGTCATTGTACATCCCTGGCCTCAGGTTACTCCTCTGAAGACATCCTGCAGTGCCAGCTAAGTACAAAGTAACAGTCTGTACATTTTACAAATTCATGCTTCAGTCTGCAGAAGCAGCTGTGGTGCATTTAAGGACTCCTTTCTTCCAGACTGCGTAGTAGCAAAGTGCAGTTTAAGTACAGTGTAGCATGTCTATATAACTTATGCATTACAAGAGATAGCATGTTTGAGTTTTCATGATTCAGAAATCTGTCTTGTACATTCCTTGTTGTTATAGATACATATTCCACATACTGTAACTCAAGAGCCTTGGATTGTAAAGAGTTGGTTTGCCTCTCATTTCTACACTTATCATCTACCAAAACTTACTGCGCACTAGTAATTATAAGGTGAAGCACTTCTAAATATTTGTAATTCATTGTGAAAAAGAGCTGCTCGGTGGACTGGGAGTACTGTGTGCTTGTTAAATGTTTCCTAAATATTAATGGAAAGCCTAACTTCATGTACTAACAGATAACATGGACTTTTGCCAGTATCGCCCATCAGGCCCCATTTTGTAATTACCACATTTTGTAACCAAGGTTGGTTTGTTCTCTCCTCACATGTTGGGATGCCAAGTACTGGGACTACACTCAGGTTCAAAGTATCATCAAACACTTTGTTCTAATTAGTAGTGAAAAGTACAGAAAGTCCTCAGTGGTCTAACTTCTGCTTTATGTATTCTCAACTAAAACAATTGCTAATTTATGGGGATATGTGTACAACAATAACAAAAAAACTATTGCATAATAAGAAGTGCTTTTAAGTTTGAATGTTATTGTAGGAACATGCAGTAAATATGGAATATGTATCAGACTATTTTTCATTTTAAAGGGACTAATCTGCTATTCCTTCGCTTTCTCAATTCAGCCATCATGTTTCTCTTTCAG
Organism: Oplegnathus fasciatus; assembly: GCA_003416845.1. Classification (NCBI taxonomy): domain Eukaryota; kingdom Metazoa; phylum Chordata; class Actinopteri; order Centrarchiformes; family Oplegnathidae; genus Oplegnathus; species Oplegnathus fasciatus. The sequence continues at coordinate 1,360,268 of NTHP01000026.1, forward strand.
TTTCAGTTTATTGTGGTTGTTGCTCGGCACAAAGCTTTTTTGTCCATATCCACTTTCAGCCTTTGTTGTTGACTAGGACACAGTGATCTTTGTTCTTCCATCTCCATAGATTTAAGAAAAAGCTATACACTGCAACACATGCAATGTTCTCAATCTTTGTTGCTATGGTTGTATAACATCCTCGAATGTCTCCGCAACCCCTCCGTCTGTCTCGCTGCCTGGGGTTACAGTTGTTCTTGCCGTCTTTGCAAAATCTACCAAAGTGCTGTTGAGTATTGGTTGACAAAATACTGTCATTCATGAAGGTTTTTCCAGTGACATCCCATTCTACAGAAATAACTCTGGACGTGAGTTCTTTTCTAAATAAAATGGACAGTCATCAAACCTAAAAAGAAACTAACTGGACAACCCCAACCCAAACAGAATCCTGCAAACTGATCTAAATGTTATAATAGACAGATTGTTTAAGTAGCACTCAGAGAGTGCATACCTTGACTATTAACAAACTTTATTTTCAATTTTCTACAGGAATAGTTTGACATTTGGGAAATCGCTTATTTGCTTTCTTGCCCAGGGTTAGATCAGAGGATCGATACTACTCATATGTATCCATTAAATAAGATTCTACTGCCAAATTCTACTACAAAGGGAAACAGCTAGCCTGGCTCTGTGCAAATGTAAAAAAATCAGCCAACCAACCCCCTCTAGAACTCACTAATTAATACATTATATCTGGTTTGTTTAATCCTTGTAATCTCAAGGAAATTGAATCGAACGCAACTGGATTTTTGGTTTTGTCTGTGAAGACGTTTC
>NTHP01000026.1:1361317-1390892 GCA_003416845.1 Oplegnathus fasciatus
AGTTGCGTTCGATTCAATTTCCTTGAGATAACTATGACCTGGATGAATGAGAATATTCACAGGCTAATCCTTGTAAACATGACAAGTTGTGATTTTACGTCGTTTATGGGCCAGACAGTCTTGGGATGCATCTTTCAAGATTGCAAACAACTAAAACAACATAAATACAGTATTTTACCATCCAAGACACATTCTGGATCAGCACTTGGATCCAGATCTGCACCAAAAACTAAACATTTGTCCCGAGGCCAATGGCACATTCCGCCATGTTTCACTAATGCTGTTCACTTTTTTAAATATCTGGCCACCAAGTCAAACGGAACTGAAAACATAATCTCCTTGACAGAGGAAACACTGAACACGTTTAATAGAATGTACCTATTTTTTTAAAGGATAAAACAAAAGTATTGTAACCTAATTCATGGTAAGATTATGTGGGCACCAACACCAACAATAGGGATAACATAAGTATTAAATAGGGTTTATATATATATATATATATATATATATATATATATATATATAGATAGATATATATCCCAGGCAATGGCAGCCATCTGACAGAAATAAAAGGAAAGAGGGAGGAAGCACGAAAAGGAAAAGGGGGAGGTGGAGGGGAGGAAGAATGAATGGGGATGGAGAGAAAGAAGACAGTGTAGTGATCTTTCATCATAATCCTGTTACTGTTGAATAATTTAAGTATCTCCTTGCAGACATTAATTTCCTATCATCTACTTTGCCTCTAATTCACTGGGAAAATTAATGAGGATTGACATGGCCGCTCTTTCTTGTGCCGTGAAAGCCAACATGGAGCTGTTGATAAGCGGGACGTGGCGGTGGAACAATGGGCAGCTGGTTATAGTCTAATCGTTTATTTTACATTTCATCCGAGCTTTCATTAGCTCCCAAGAAAATAGGGTGTGAAAATATATGAAATAATGTTAATTATCTACAGTAATAATGATTATCAGAATTATCAAAGTGTTACAGATATGTTGCATTTCCATTTTTAAAAAAGTTAATTTACTTTAAAGTGAATTAAGCATATACCATCATCTTTAGTGTGCATTATCTTTGAAAGGTCACCTCTATGCAGTGTAGTAGCCATGTCGAGGACAAAGCCATGCAACTGATAGGCCATCTGTTTCAAAGATTGATAGCTCACTGCTGCTATCAATGATACGCCCATGTGCCTCTTAGCATTCTGTAGATCTTCATTGTTTTTCTTCAAGGACATCGAGGGTATACAACACCATATAAAATGACATTTCTGAATAATAGAAAGAGAGATGCGGGAGAAAGAGTGGGAGAAGAAGATAGTCAAAAAAACACACAACTGTCAACAAGGTTACCACAATAGGTTTGAAATACAGTGTTGTAACACCGCACAGCTCTTAGAGCTCGTCATTTTAGGCTGGAAGGAGAGGAACATCGCTGGGAAGAGTGGGGGTGAGGCTTCAAAGATCTGTCATGTTCCAGGCCGACTTTAATGGCTGAGCGGCAGAACGGAGCTGCAGTGACATTCACGTCATAGAAACCCAGAGGGATTTTATAAAAGATAAAAAACTAAGGATGCCAGTGTCTAGATGTGGAATGGTGAAGGGGAATTACCTTAATTTTTATTTGCGATGTTTTTGTGAATGGACAATCACCCAAGCTGTTCCTATCTTTCTCTTGTTTATACTATTCCTTTCTAATAGCAGTGTAGTACAAAGTAGCAGTTTGCATATAGAGCAGGTCTGTTGATGATGCAGTGTCATTGTGCCTGCACTCTATTTTTCAACACAGAGAGGCCTCTGACACCTATGCAAGGATTCTGTTTGTGGATTGCAGTTCAGCTTTTAATACTGTTATCCCATTCAGGCTGTATAACAAACTCCTTCATATGGGAGTTGAACAGTCCCTGTGTCAATGGGTCTTTGACTTTTTGTTGGAGAGGACACAGGTGGTCAAACTTAACAAATTCTCTAAATCCTTAACCATTAGCACTGGGGCCCCACAGGGGTGTGTACTGCCTGCACTCTTGTACACAAATGACTGCATTTCCCACTCCCAGTCTGTTAGGATGTTAAAATTCGCTGGTGACACTACAGTAGCGGGTTTGATCTCTAACAACGATGAAACAGCTTCCAGGAGTGAAGTTCTATCCCTGGTGGACTGGTGTAAACAACTTGGAATTAAATGTGAATTAGTAGTGGACTTTTGCAGCAGCTGTGGAGAACCACCTACCCTTGGACAATCTCCTCCACCTTCAAGTGGGGGGGGATAACACCAATGCTATCCTCAAGAAAGCACGCCAGTTTTGTTGTCTTTTTAAGACAACAAAAATGTGGCATATTCAGGGATGGTGCAGTTTTAAAGAGCAGCAGTGGAGAGCATCCTCACCTATGCGATAACTGTGTGGTTTGGCACAGCTGAGGACAGGAGACAGTTGGACAAAATGGTGCGTACTGCCTCCAGAATTACTGGATGTGATCTCCCGCCCCTATAGCGGAAATCTATAAGGCCAGTTTACAGAAGGAGGGTCTTAGAATTCTAAAGGACCCCTCTCACCCGGCTAACAACCTTTTTAAATTCCTTCCTTCTCATAAAAGACTAAGAAGCATTAAGACCAGAACATCCAGGTTCCAGAATAGTACTTATCCTGAACCTGTCCGCCTCCTTAACGCTCCAAACATAGCACTGCAAGCCACTCGGCAGGTTAAATAATTGTGCAATAGGGCAGATGTTTTTAAAGCACTTGAAGCATTTTATCTAGTGGGTCGTTTGATGTTGCTGCTAATTTCTCTACAGGTGCTAGTGTTATCTATGGTGCTCCTTTGTGTTGGATTGTATTTCACTCATTTGTTTTATACTTGTTTAATGTATTATGTGCTTTATGAGTGAGTGGTTTGACTATTTTCGTGTGAACTCACTACAAGACAAATTCCAATCAATTATGTTGATATGGCAATGAAGTATTGAGTTTTGAATCAGACATCTTTTTTGTGTCAGTGAAACGTGAAACAAGTTTCTGGCACTGCTTTCCTCTCCTGCTGTCGTTGGAGACATTTCCTACACTATTTGAAGTAATTCAAATCCTTCAGAATGAAAAAAAAATATCTGTGCAAGATATGAAGTCAACAATACTCTTGGCACTTGTGATAGCGATTTAATTGAAATGTCAGTCGAGAGACAGGGACTCCAAATCCACAGAATCTGATTTTTTGTCTCTCCGATGTCTTCATCTCTCTTTCTCTTCTCTTCTGTCTCTTTCTGTGCTCTGAGTTACAACTTCATCTTTCAGTCATAGCCGAGGACAGGGGTTGAGCCATGCATCAGGTGACGCACTCAATGCCGCACTCATTTGACCCATCACCCCAACAATGGAGCCTGACCCTGAGCTGCTCCTCCAATTAATCACCTAACCTTCCCTTCACGCCACCAGCCGCCCTCCCCCCCTCTCTCTCCATCCCACCCTCCCATCCGAGTTGACCCACGGCGGCCGAAAAAACCTCCGCCGCTTCCCCTGCCTACGAGGGTCGAAGACAGTCGTCCACCATTCCGCATGACTGCCAGTATAAATCTGACGGAAGTAATTACCCATCACCCTCTGGGGGCCATGAGCAGGCTTCCCGCCCCCTCTTCAACTTCAACGTGGTTCAACCTTATTATACTCAGCTGGGAGGAGAATTGCGGTGCATGAGCGGAGAGAGTCGTATTTAGAGTTAATTGCCTCTGGCAGGTGAGGACATCAGTTCCACCGTGTGCCCAGGCAGATGGCTCACTGGAGGCAGGTTCAATCAACTAATTGTAAAGTTCTGATAGGGCTTCGGGGAGGCGTTGACCTAGAGCTGAGGTTGAGGGACATGAGACAGACTGAGTGGCTAAAGGTCTACACAGGGCGGAGTTTATTTTGCAGGCCTCCAAATTTTCTATGTGCTAAATCACCCTTTTAGACATTTCTGCAGCCCTAAACATCAGATAAAGTGTGTGTGCAGGCTTTTTGGAATTCACAACACACACATACCGCACGCAGGTATGCATAAACACATGCACGTATAAAGCGAGGCCCTGCTCAAGCACATGTCCTTGCAGTTGCCTTGAGCTGTGGCCTTTATTGCTGAGGGAATTGGGAGAGATGTAAATAAAGTTGTAGGCTGAGGTGAAATTACTTTGCTGGCAAAAACAAAAGGTAAGGAAGCCAATATGGAGAGAGGCCAGAGAAAGAGAGAAGCCAGAGGTGATAGTCAACCAATCAACACCCACAACTGTCAGATGCCACACGTGTGAAAAAATAAAAACTGTATTTCCATTTCCTTTTAATATTGACTTGTCAGGTTTTATTTATTTTGGCACAGCTTATCCACTGTCTTTATTTCAAAAGCTAAAGGTACAAAAGCTACCAAAGGCAACCAGATAAAATAGGCCAGAGCAGGAAATTTGGACAAGATATAAAACAAGATAAAGTGGGAGGAAGAGATGGAGAGGGGTGAGGTGAGATGGATGGAGCGTACTTCAGAGAGCAGAGAGAGAGTGATGGCAGGTCAGGTATGCCCATGGGGCTTGTGTCAGTGAATAATCTTCACATTAGCGTTGACTCATTTAAATAATATGGATCACTCAGCAGATACAATGCTGCTGCCAGAATATTAAACCCTCAGCTGCCTTAAAACAAAGTTATCCTTGCAAACAAAACCACACTTGGGTTGATGTTTTGCGTGTTTAACTACCTAAATACAATAGTATGCTAAACCTGACATGCTATCTAATTGTAAAATATGTTGTTTTTAAGAGTAAAATATTGGTGAAATACATTTTTTATTCTACCATTCTATTATTTGAATAGTCTAAATTCATGTTTTCAGACCTTACTTTTACCTTTGTATGCAGGACACACTGATTAACTGTTTGTATACATCTCCCCAGAAAACTATATTAGATTTCTTAAAGTTAAATTTTAGTCCAGAGCATTAAGTTGCCCAAATAAAAAATGTTTCATGCTGAGTTACAGGGAAAGGCAAACAAGCCCTGTGAGAAATGATTCAGTGATTTGCAGGTGAAAAAAAAAATGTCTAGACGTCTAACTGGCATCAATTTTGTTATAAAGTTGTTTTTCTTTAGGTGTCCAGGCTCCGTATGACCACATGTAATGATTTCAGGAGGTAGTTTAGAGTTGAGTTGAGATCAACTTTGCGTCCACTTTGAAATAATAGTCATCAAAACAGTTAACCTAAGTGAAGTTTCAGTCTAGATGTCTAGACTTCTCTTGACCTGCAAATCACCAAAAGCATGCGTACTCCGACACTATGCTCAAGACGTCTAAAATTCTCCATCTGATATACTGTATCTGTGAAATCATAAATATGAATATGTAAAGGCACAATTAATGATCCAAATGTAAAATAAAAAATGTTGCCCCACTGCCAAATACCTTTACATACCTTATACCTTTCCACCTCCACCTTTGATTTAGCCTGGTTCCATGGTGGTGTGCTCATACAAGGCTGCTTCCCTTGGCTGGAGAAACAGTCGACCAATCAGAGGCAAGATTAACCATTTGGAATTCATCGTCCTACATAGCTGCTAGCTAGCTACCTAGCTCCGTCCATGAAAACTAGTGACAGAAAAATGTGTGTTGCTCGTTTCTCATCATATTATTTTCGTTAATTAGACTAGGTCAGTCAAAGGTGCCTTTAAACAACTCTAAATCCTCCACACCCCCATTTGACACATTCTCTAACAAGAAACGAGGCATTATGGTTTAAAATGCAGCCATCTTACGGTTTGGATTATTTAACCATTATTTAACCATTAACACCTAGCTCACACAGCATGTAAATAAGACAGCTTTAGAGGCACATTTTTCCTCTTTTGGTAGGCCAACCACCAAAGAAGAAACCAGCTAACATGAACACGTCAGCCTGAATTAATGGAGTGAGTTCAGTCTGATTATCAGGTTACCTCTTATTAGTATGATGTTCAAATTACTTACTGTATTACTACAGTAGACATGAAATCACTAAATCAATTCAACATTTGTTTTCTATCCTGTTTCATTACTTCAAACAACATTACTCGGGTTAGCAGCACTGCAATGCAATTACAAATCACTGCTCTGCTGCATTAAAATGAGAAAACCTATATGGTCTTTTGAGCATGAAGCTGACCAGTGCAATTGAAGGCAGGGGGTCACGGATGAGATCGTGTTCAAGTGGTTACTGCTTTAAGTAATAATAAACTGTAGTAGTGTTTTGGATACACCGTTTTTAATTGGGTTTCTCGGGGTTACTTCAAGTGTGAAGTAACACATTCACTTTGCTGATGTTGGGATAGAGGTTTGAGTTGTCTCGCTTGCTTTTTATTAAAATGTATGAAAGAAATTAAAAACAGAAGTGTGACACAGCTAGGCACTGGGAGCAACTTTGCTTGGGGGAAAGTCCTTTTCGTTTACTGAGATGTCGATCAGGCATCGGTTTAGATGGAACATGTAATGCCTTTAAGCAGCTCGCAGCTCTGCCTTCTCTCTGACAGGATATCCGTCATAAAACGCGATAGTCTCTCATACCTCACTGAGACACTCAAAGTCAGCTTCCCCCCCTCGCAGATTACACATTCGATCCACTTTGGATCTCTCTATTCGTCATGTGTGAGTTGTTGTGTTGTTGACTGCGCTGCGTTGTGGTGATGCAGTTGATAAACACCAGCAGGGGCGGCTGCTAAACCTCACCTTGGCGAAAACGTAAGAGCTGAAAACAGCCAGACATGACTGAAACCTCACCTTGACTTTGATGGGTCACTACAGGAGCAAAACAGCAATGAGCTGCTGTGGCTCAGCCAGAGAAACAGCAAGTGAGAGTTTGAGGGATGAGTTGAGGTGGCATTATACTCATCAGGCACAATGACAGCTCTGGAGGATTGGATTTGTCTCCTCTTTTTTTTCCAGCCATAACTCATTCTGCCCGTGCAGCCACCGAGCCGCAGTAGACGGAGAAACGAGTGTCGTTTCGGTGGGTTATTGAATTGTTTTTGTTCTCTTATTTTAGTGCAAATGAATTCAGTTCATATTTGAGTGCAATGCTTTTAGCTCAAGCTGCACGATGAATGTGTCAAATGAAGTGTGTTACACAAGCCCCTTGGCCTTGGGAAAACTGTGCTGCTTTCACTGTGCAATCCTTTGTGTGTGTGTGTGTGTGTGTGTGTGTGTGCGCGTGCGTGTGTGTATGCGAGAGAGCGAGAGAGAGTTAATATGCTCTCTGTGTGCTTCCACATATGTATTGTATGTGCGCAGACACTGATGTGCATTAGTGGGCAAGCAATAGGGATCCAAACTGCTTTCACAGAGGTGAGAGTATTGAAAGTTGGGTTGCCATAGCAACCGTGATGGCAACTATAAATCACATTAATGGTGCCTCTCATTGTGCCTCCATCTTGATCAAATTCAGGTGCTGAAAAAATGACGGGTCCCTGCCCAGAGTGCAGCCTAAGCTGTCAGAGAAAAAGGAATAATGGCGGCAAGTCGCAGCGACAAGTTGGTAGTTCCATGTGCGTTTTCTGTCATTGCCATAATATCTCTCTCTTTAGATGCTGCCCATCACTGCAGGTGTGTTGAGAGCGGAACGGTAAATTCACAGGTGCTCTCATCTCATCGCTGATAATGGCTGAATCAGTGCACAAGATTCATATGCTGTACTGAGACTGAAGGGGAGAATTGCATGAAAACACGAAAGAAGGTGAATGAAATAAAAATGTATTTTAAAATGTTATTAATGTATTTTCCCTTTAAAATGAAGTCTTGTGAAAAATGTATCCACAAATGAAACAGCATCAGCAAGGGAGAAAAGATACCTTTATGTTTTCTTTACAGAATCCAGAAATATAAACATGTGTGTACTTACGTATGTTAAACCTGCATTAACTGATTATTTTTGGCCACGTGGGGGCAGCAGAACAAGCTGTAAACACAACATTGACATATTATCACCCTATAGTTGATGGCTAACTTTTTAGAAAAGAGCTATTTACACATCCAGCAGACATGGAGCAACATTAGCATTCATTTGGAGTTGTCGTATGTGTTTCCCCCAACAAAAATGTCCAATATTTACTCTTCTTTTAGCTCTGTTTTGGTCTCCACCAGCTCCTGAGAGAAATATCTGGCATTTAACTGCTAAACACTCCACTGTATTCACCAGCTAGTTGCTAACTTTGTCTGTCTGCTGTTTGGTAGCTTACTGTGAGTATATCAGAGCTTTTTCTCTGAAGACAGCTGCCTGCTGTGGCTGGAAAGAAGGCTGATTAGAGCGGTGAGACTGAACCAAAACAATGAGCCGAAAGATGCTAAAACTGTGGGTTCATCGCTACAAGCGACCCCTTTCATTGATTAGTGCAGCTTTAAAAACCAGTATACACATATATAAAATATAAATGTCTTTCCTATCAAGTAACATAAGTCTAAGCACAAATCCACACCCCGCACAGTCATATACTCACTGCTCTGTTCCCGTACAGGATCATGGCAATGACCATGGCCTTTGAGTTTAGAGGGAGTGGGCTAAAATGAAATTGTCAATTTGAAGTCAGATGAAAAGCCAAAGAAGCATTTGTTCACCTCCACCTCATCCTTCACAACCCTACACGGCTGTCTTCACAGAGCCTGCAGCCAAGCCTCGAAGATACACATCTGCACACAACACATCCTGCGTGCTGCTGCAGTTCACTGTAAAATATCTGCTGCTGAATCTGTAAATTGTTACTTTAGCTGGAAATGCTATAAAGACAACGTGTCGTTAATCTTTAATATGATCAGTAAATATGGTCTCTACACTGTATTTTTATCTATATCATATTATTGCTGCAGTAATAACTAAATTCACCCTCAGGGATCAATAGAGCTCATCTCACCTCCCTCCTTTACCTCCTTTGACAACAAGGCAGCAGTAAAAGACATCTTCCGCAACCACTGAAACAGGCCTCCCATCTGAGCCAATCAACAGCTAATACAGAAGCGTATTTTCACCAGGAATGTGTTGCGGTGTCATTTCAATCAAACTGTGAGATGCATCATTTTGCCAGTTCTCCAGTTGTTCAGAATTTAATCTGTTGTGTCTGAGACATCATCAGCACACATACTGTTTGCAGCCTAATTGGGATAATAAGTATTATTTTGAAGACACCACAATGCAGCGTTGACAGAAACAACAAACCAGAAAGCAAACAGGAGGAAAGCCGAAGTCCTCCCCGAAAGGTGCAACACACATTTTTATATGTTTGTAGTATGCTGAGCAGTAACCCAGGTCAGCGATGTGGTTTGTGCGTTTGTCTTTGTTCTTGTTTCCTGTTTTACCCTTTAAATCTCCCATTGTTCTCTCTGATTCTGTTTTTGTGAAGAATTATTATTACTGCCAATCTGCAGGTGACTCTGTTTGACTACACACAGTTAAGAGAGAAAAGCCTCTACGAATAATCTCCCAGACTGGGATAAGGATCAGTGACTGTAAAGTGTCCTTTATTCTTTCATTTTCACTGGGACGTTAGCACACTCCCCGGTTAATGCTCACACTCGTGCATGTAAAAACACACACATACACAAAGACATGTACCGTGACCTCCCACTGACATGAAGGGGGCAGCCGTACTGAGGCGTGACCGGGGTTGGAGGGCATGAATCAAGATCACCATAAACAGAATTAAAAAGAATAAATACTTAGCTATCATAGCGGCCGAGTGATTTATTCTACACATTCACAGCACTGGCTGAACAGCAGCCCCCGAGAAATCAATATGTAATTATAGACATCCTACCCTGGGCCGTTCCTCTCCCAGCATTCACCTCCCACCACCTGCCCCGCACCAACACCACCACCCTCAAAACAAATGTCAGAACAGCAGCGGGCCCGGAACAAGGAGAACAAGAAATAAAAGACTTCTTTCTCCCTGGTGAGCACAGCCTTGTTTTTTAGTGTGTTTACTGTCTGTGCATGCACAGTTTTGTGTCTTGGAGCCATTTTGCATCTTTGTTTTTTTTGGATTTGATTAAGATTATGATTATGCACATTTGAGTTTTTTATGTATAATGCCACCTTGAGTTGAGAGCCTATTGCCGCAAAAACTAAAAAAAGAGATAAAGTAGTAAAATAATCATAGTAGTTCTACATAATGTGATACTCCATCAAAAATTAGACATATACTTTGTCAAAATAATAAATTCGTCAGATTGTTTTACTTACTGTACTAAGTCAAAATTTAAGGATATAATCTCAAAGATTTTCATTTAAATAAATGTCTGTTAAGTCACTATCTATCGCCAAATGATGTAACACAATGGTGATTGAGCCTATGGCCCACTGATGAAAGCCTGCAGCATTTGCAGTATTATGTCGGTGGTGACTTTCCCGGAAAAATCACAAGCGGGGCACTAGTGTTATTCCATTATTAGGCGTTGGTTCATCGAGATAAGCAGCTGGTGGCGCTAATTCTCTAGTCAGGTTACAGTCTCCTCATCGCTCCACACAGATATTCGTCTCTTCAGTGGAGCAGAAGCTTAAGTGGATGTTTAAGTCGCACGCTTCATGTACTTTAGTCTCTTTCCATTGCACTTTTTTTTTGGAGATTTCGTAATTTGACTTGGTATCACGTACTTGCTGTTACATGGTTTTGTGAAAGTATGTTATAATTTTGACTTATATAAACATATATTTTTGTCAATCCTAATTCCTATTCTTTGCTCTTTTTTTGCCAGGCACAAATGGGCTTCCACAGTTTAGGTAGTATCTATGCATCTGTGAATAGTGAAAGCCCTATAGTTTTAGACCGTGAATACAAGACAGTTATATGAGGAGTAGCTTATGTGAAAACGAAAGAATATTTTATTTTAGTTGCCTTTGCTGAGTCAACATTTCAGCGCTTGAGGAACATTTTGCTGGTTTTCTGAAGCATTTGACTCTAAAATGTGTGTGTACTGATGTGTGTATTATTACATGTGTAAAGACATGCACAAGCCTTAGAATATGTTAAATTGTAAGCATTTCTCATGTGCATCCAGGGCTAAAAAAGTTTAGTTCCCACTCCATGGTGTCTCCTCAGTGTGCAGCATTAGCTCTGGTGACACGGTGGTAGAGAGGGGCCTCGGTGGGCGCTGTAGGCCCTGACATATTGATGAACAGCTGTACAGGTCTCAACTCTGCTCATCGCTCTGTGCTCACTCCCAGCTAAATCAATGGGGTAACCAGTCAATGCTTGCCCACACTCAAGCTATTGCCAAGCCCTTATCTGGCCCCGGCAGTTTAACACTGACCCCCGCACAGGTAGCAGGAGACACACTAATCCATCTCGCCCAGCTCAGACAGACTCATCTCATCTCATCCCAGCTATCTCCCCTCTCTCTATCTCTCCCGGCCTCACCCATTCAGTTACTCAAACACATTTTCCTTTCCCTCCCTCAGCTTCTCCCTTCACATCTCGCACAGTTTCACTTTCCCTGCGTCTCTGTACTCATCCATTTCCCTGCCGCTGCATTTCTCTCTGTATCCTGATCCATCTCTAAAACCCCCCCTCCCGTCTTCCACGCCTCGTCCGGAGCTCGCTCCCATTCCTCCCTGCTCTCACTGTGGGTGCCTCCCGGTCTGGCCACGGGAGACGGAGCTCTGGTCAAATTGACACACACATCATTGCCTATCAATATTTGCTCTCAATGAGGGCTGAAATGATTGGGAATCGGAGCTGTTTTGATTCGCCTCCCCCTCCTTCCGCCTCGGGCTCCAGCGTTTGATTACAAAGAGCTTCAGTCGAGCTGCACAAGAATGTCTGAAAATATCTCAGTATCCATAATAGCCATATGGAAGTGAAGTCGTTTGATGCAACACACCTCTCCGATTATTGCAGAAGAACAAGTGTTAGTAGCAGACTGAGAGTGCATACATAATTATATCATAGCAGCAGACAGTGAATGTTGGAAACAGCTATAACTTATGGCATTACTGCTGTGAAAACAATTAGCTGATGTTGTAAACGCAAACACTGTTTCTATGGTGAATCTGTGAGAAAAAACACAGCCCACTGGGTGTCTTATGTAGTTAATGTGAACATAAACGCTTCTCCTAACCCTGAAAACAAAGCTCTGTAAGGGACTGTATGAAAATTATTGGTCTGAATCTTACATTTCATCTTATACAAAAGCAAAACCCTCCCCAATATAAATTAATATAAATATATTTTCATTGAGTTAGCTCAGATGTTGTTGTAGCTTGATGTGTATGAGATCAGATGTCTGACTGTCTGATTGTCATAATCAAAGTAATAACATGATGCCATGTTGTGTGGCCAGGCGTGTTGAAGACATTTCCTCCAGACAGCTGTTCCAAAGAGCGCACTGTTGTATATCAAAACACGCATTACCACCGTCAGCAAATTAAAGTCCAGTGCTCACTGACGCGTGGAAGAGAGAGAGAAAGCAGTGTGCGGCATGCACTCTCACTCGATTCACCCGGGAGCTCTTTTACGCACAGACAAGTTGGCTTTCACGATCGGTGACAGTTGTTACCACATACATACCTGTACCTGAATGAGTGAAATAGGCACTGACACCCCGGAATTTTTTGTTTTGTTTTTTGTTTTTTGTTGCCCCAGTCAGGATTCCAAATAATTAAAATAAATATGAATTACATCAGATTGTATTGTAGCCTGTATGAGATCAGACATCTGAATGTCATGAAACAATTACATAATGCCTGAACTGCATAAGCAGGTGCGTTGGGGACAGTGTTGGAGTGGTGGTAAGAGGGAAAAAACAGGGTATCACCGAAGTCATTAGACGTCCTTCTCTGGGGACCATGAAAGTCTGTACGTCGTCAAATGCCCATTGCTGTAATTCTATACCATAAACACATGCTGCAAACAAAACCTAAAATCAAACTAATTGTATGTATCATCCTTATTGTGATGGAACGGATATATTATTTCTATGTTAGACACATTAAAACCTGCTAGCATTTTTGCCTAGAGCTGCTCCACTGGTGCTGAGTTAACTAAATAAATGATTCTTTGGTTGTCAGCAAATCAAGAAAACGTTCTTTTATCTGCACCAGCACTCCATTCATTCATCCATTTAGTCTTTCATTTATTTATTCAAACAAAAAGCAAGTATGCTTTACCTCCGCATACATTGCGTCTTCTATTTGCTCACCAACATGTTCCAGTGGAAACTTAAGTTTTTTACAATGAAATTTTGTATCATACACTATGAAAATGAGTGTACAATATGATAAACATTAAAACAAATGTGAAAGGAATAAATATTTGTGTAAAGGACATAATTCATGCTTTGCCAAATATTGCATGTTGGACTGGGATCTGCACGACTACTCTCACCCTTCTCCCTCTGTCTCACCTCCTCACCTCTCCTCTCCATAGAGGAATCCGAAACACACATCCCTCCCTAAAGCGTAGATGGAAGCAAAGACCTGACGAGAGAGAGAGCAGCGCAGAAAAAAGCTGCGTGATAGTGGTGTCTTTAAATACTTATACATATGGGACAAGAGAAAAAATATCACTGAAACTAACAACACGTAGGGTGAGAGAACTAGTGTGAAAAGAGAGAAAAAGACGAAGTTATAAGTGTATCCAGGGTTCTTCAGCTGGCTGTCATACAGGATGTCTGACAATGGGGCTATGATACGCTGAACTGAACAAGAATTAAAGGGACAGACACAGAAATTGAGAGCGAAGAGACGTGGGACAAGGATGTGAACAAGAGAGAACAGAGAAATGGAGAGGCAGGAAGGGAGAGTGAAGGAGTGAAGGCCGTATCGCCAGTAGGCATTGGCATTTAAGATTCATTATGGGCAACCGCGCCTGTTTCAACAGGGAGAAACTCAGCCGTCACCCTGATATATGATAGCAGTGTTTTGCCCTAAATTCTGACGGCCCACGGTAATTTGGTATTTAGTAAGTGATGTTTATCTGCCCTCCTTCTCTTTCTCCCTCCCACTCTCTGTAATAGCTGCACATTGACATTCTGGTTGGCTTTAAGGAGCTACTGTAAATAAGCAAGATAAAGTCTCTGTGGATGTATTTGAGAGAGATTGCTTGCTACAGCCTCTCTGTTATTTGATCCGAAGCGACATCGGGTTCCACCGGCAGCTGCGTTAGACGCCGGCTTCCAGGGATTCAAGAGAGCATCTACGACAGACTGGACAACCGTTCTGCTGGTCTCTGTGCTAGTTCGGACAGGTGGCAGGATTTGAACAATCTATGAAGCTGGAGCTGCTCCACTGTGGAGAAGGTCTGAGTCAGTGAATGTCTCACAGAGGGTATTAAGTGTCTGTTTCAGACATCTGTGAGCTTTGAGGACCATCTCCAGCTTAAGTCAGGTTAAGGCAGTCTCAAACTCTTTCTATCTGCCTACCTTTGGACTGAAAAGAATTCATGCCCTCAGCGCCCCGCCCCACATAAACCAGTTAGACCGCCTGCATCATGGCTCTAGGGGAGGAAATGTCAGTCAGTCAGTTTCAGGTGGTCCACCACTTTGGTCCAGACTGAATTATCTCAACAACTATTTGATGTATTTCAATGAAAGTTTGTACAGACATTCATGGTGCCCAGAGGATGAATCCTACTGACTTTTATGATTCCCTGACTTTTCATCTAGCACCACTATCAGGTTGACATTTTTGTTTTTAGTCAAATGTGACAAAAACTATTAGATGGAAATTTGTTATAGACATTCAGAGTCCCCAGAGGATATAACTGTTATAACTTTGGTTATTCTCTGACTTTTCATCCAGCGCCATCACCAGGTAAAAATTTCAGTTTATCCAACAACATGTAAGCTGTTTTGTGTTTAGTGCTAATTAGCTAATGCTAGCATGTTAACACGCTCAACTAAGATGGTGAACATGGTACACATTATGCTAAACATTAAGCTAAACATGAACATGTTAGCATTGGCATTGTGAGTATGTTAGCATTTAACTCAAAGCACTGTGCCCAAGTACAGCCTCACAGAGCGGCTATGGCTGTAGACCCTAGGTCTCACAACTCTTGTTGTGAACCATTAACTGTATTAGAGAAAACAGTTACAATACAAAGCAACTTGAAGGTTATTTTATTGAAATTAAGCATGCACTGCATGTTTTACTTCTGTGCAAATGAAAAATGCTAAACTTTGCCCAAACTGCCAGACTTTTTAGACACATGTTGTTTTTTGACTATGGGTGGGATGTTTGCATGATGAGGATTTTTCTTTTCCTCCATGCCAAAAGTATGCCAACCTGACATGTTGTTTTGTAGTCTACAAAAGTGCTAATCTGAATCTTGAAAGCCTGCTAGCATCAGAGCATTTATGTGTAAGTGCTCCCCTTGCAATGGCTCTACAACCCCCCAGGGTGGGAACTGTTTAATAACCACTGGTTAAGGACTTACTGCAGAGACATCAACACTGAATGGGCTTTATGCTATGGAGGAAATGCTTTTTTCCATGTAGAACTGAAAAGAAATGTAGAGCGTTTCACTGCCATGAAGATTGTACTGAGCATACATTTTTGTGCCAGCCTTCCTGACAATGATGCATCTTGAGGTATTCACCTTTGTAACCTTTTCTCTTAATCTGAATGCCTGCCATGCTCGCAGGGGCCTTTTTATAGCCTCGCTGGCACACCACAACCTGGGCCTGTACTTGGCATGCCAGTGTTTGTTTTGTGATAATGTGAGCATGAATAAATGTTACAATTGCACACATGTGCATGTGTGGCTGTGCAGCTGAGGTTTAAATACATATATTCACTTGGCATGCATGGGCGTAACACAAAGAGTCTCTGTTTGTGTCTGCAGAGTCATATCAGCTATTTCAGCCGTGTCTCTTGAGCGTACGTCAGATTCATCCAGCGCTGTCCACTAGAGGCCTTTCCCCAAAAGATCTTTGTACCAGTGAAGCAAAAAGGCCTCAAATCAGACCAGCTGCATCCTTTGCTTTGGGCTATGTGGCACAGATATGAAGGCAACTCCAGTCTTCCTCCATGCGGGCTGTTTTCATTCACCCCCGAGCAGAGAGCCGCGTACAGCCCAGCATGGCAAATCTCTGCTGGTTGCCTCGCGTTTTCTCATCATCATTCCTCACCTGGGGAGCTGGATCCAGCCGTGGATGCATATGTGACAAGAGGCTAAGCGAGAAAGAGAGAAAGAGAGAGAGGGAGATGAAACTTTCATGAGGCGCAGGGTTGGTGTGGGCAACCACAATGAAAATGCAAAGATTGAACTTTTCTCCAGGACTGAGGGTTGGGTGATGAGAGTAAAGACAGCCTGGAGGCGCGTGGGTGAGGGGAGGAGAGGCGGGTGAGGGGCTGGGGGAGTCAGGGAGTGAAGATAGCCCCTGGATGTGAGGAGGGAAGAAGAAGAAAGGGTTTATCACTGGGGTTCTCATCCCACTGTTCCTCTCCTTTTCCCACCCTCCTGCATTGTTTAATCTCCTCCTGTCTTTATTCCCCATCGGCTTCATTTTTCATTTATTTCATCCACTAACTCATTTGAACCTCCTACTCTTGTTATTTTCCATCTCCACCAATGCTGCACCATCCCCCGGATGTGGTGGGAGCAGGGATGAGAACTCTGACCACAGGCTGGAGGAAGCGTCAGGAGACCGGGCTGGGAGGTGGCAGATGTCTGGGTGGTACCTCAGAGGATGTCTATGTCTCCAGAATGACTTCCAGTCCTCTCTTGTATCTGCACACACACACACACACAAGTGCACCGGCTCCACTATTCTCCCTCTCCACATCATCTTGTCTCCCTCTTCCAGGAAATGTGCGGTGCCGCGTTATGATCGATGGGTTGCGTTCGGAGACGGAGCAGCCCCCACTGTTTGTTTGTCTCTGTTACGCATGGCTGCAAAATGACAGCTGGGACCAATTGGTTTAACTTGTCTTTTGTTCCAAAGAAGGAAAGAGAAAAGAGTTTCAGAGTGCCACATGGCTCAGATATGAATACCCTTTGGTAAACCATATTCACTCTGGGCACTTGAGGAATTTTGAATATTACATGCTGCAGCTAGAAATATATGTATGTCGTCCAAGCTTGATTATGCAGCAAAAGAAATCAGAGCGTTGTTAGCTTTGCAAGTGTATGTGTATTTAGGATGTTTGCCATCAGACGGGGTCTGTTTGAGGAAGGAAAAGAAAGAAGGGCAGGAGATGTGTGTTTAGCGTGTGTACACGGATATGAACGCTTTAAATTATTGCTCATCTCTGTGTGTTCTATCATCTCCTGTGTACAGCACATGCTAATCCATGCTCTGTGTGTGTGTGTGTGTGTGCATGCTGCCAAAGCATAAAAAGTGAGTAATCGGCAAAACACACACACACGAGATGTGTTTTCGATCTGGAAGTCTAACTCAGGAAATGAGTTCATCCGATAATACATTCTGCTTTTATAGCCCCAAAATGAAATTCAAGCATTTCCTGATCATGACTGGCGATGATTCACTGATTCACTAATTACCATTATCTTGGCATGGTGCATTGGAAATTAACCAAAACTATACTGATAAAACCCCACACTGCAAACACTGTACCACACCTAATCTTATAACAACATTTCCTGTGTAATCTAGTTCCAGAGGAAGTTTTGTCTGCTCAATTTGTGAGGCAGAATGATTAAAAAAAAAAGACTTTTACACCTGCCGTGCTGGTGACACAAAAGTTTATTTGTTGTCAAAGCTGACAAACAAGAGGAGAATCCCGAGGGATGATAAGCTCTAGATTTTCAAGTTGTTAGGTTTCACACATTTTTATGCGAGGGTGTTTATCTTGTCAAAAGACTGCAACATCCTTTGAAAATTATGACACCAATTAGACTGATTATCACAGGTTTTTGTTTTACTCTAACTCTGAGTTAAGTTCTCTAAGCTGAGTTTCAGTGTGAAAATCTTTTGATGAAAGGAGCTAAACTCTTAAAGCTGCATTCTCTGATTGTGACCACTAGGGGGGGAGTAGAACTTAAAAACAATCTGACAAATACTGCCTCTACATACTATATTCCCCTTACAAGGTTGTTATGGCTACCATAGGCTACCTATTTTTTTTCCACAGAAAATACCCCGATTTCTAATAAGCAGTTATTCACCATTAAAACTGAATTGGATTTTATGTCCCCTGGCACAAAAGTTGTCGAGTTTCCTGCTACAAAATGATTTCAATTAAAGAGGTAATTTCATAATGTTGACAACTTACTTAATTACTTATAAGAATGTCACTATAATCCTATTTTCACATTCATTTTTGTATTATCATTTTTAAATCAGGTTTTTAGCAAATTTTTACTGATGAAAACAACACTGATGATATTAAACCCATAGCAACAACAATGGTACACTCACACAAGTGCTTCCACTTTTGGCTAATTAGACCTCGTCTCAGGACTGTGTGGGAGTCAAACTGAGCTCAATTGACGTCACCTTCACTAGTTAGTTTTGTTAAACCTGTTGAAGTAATTCAGACTGAGGAGAATTTTAGAGTAAGGGTTAAAGGTGGCACAATGAACTGACGTGTATTCACTCTAATTCTTTGACTCCACTGAGTTGAACAGGTTTTGATAATCTTCAACTTGAGCAAAACATTTCTGCTCATCAGGTATTTGTTTAAGGTTCCTGTTGGATAAAATAATTACGAATGATGGCGAGTGACATTAAGATACAGTTACGAGGAAAAGGACGAGAGCTTGCATATATAATATACTGTAGAAAAAATATTTAACACCGACATATTTAATTATGTTAATTTGCCTTAAAATAATACTGGAAAATATTACATTGAGCGGATGAGGGAACGTTTACATCTGTAATAAACGATTTTCATTCAACAGTGACTCGGATCGATACAGTCATGTAATGCAGAGAAGACGTACTGCTGGAGTATATTTCAGTGTAAACAGTGGGCATGTAATGGCATACGTAATCGTTAACATACTGATTAGTACACAGTACGTTTGTGATTTCGAACACGCCCAGAGTCTATACATACTGTTGGTGCATTTACATTGCTAGCTAGCTAACAGCTACAGCCAACGTGTATGTGGTATATACCGCTTTGCAACTTCAGCTTTGTGTTTTTGTTTTTGTTTTGTAAGTACATGCTAACCCAACTTGAGTCAGGGCCAGTGTGAAATGTATATCAGAATAATTGAAATACCTTCTTTTTTTTTTACCTGCAACCAGGACCAAATGTAATGCTCTGAAACAACAGTATGATTATCCTGCTGCACTACCTCAGTCAACAAACCTGTGTTTTTACTGAATTATTCACAGGACTTTGGATGAAGAATAGGATTTTGCTTAAAGTGTTTTGCACCTTGAAATTCTTCAAAAATGCAACAGTTGAAAAAGACAATAAAAAATGTATCAGGCCAACACAGAACAACTGAACATACAGCAGAGCAGCCTCGCGCCGCCTCACCATCACCCACACCCGCGGAGACATCAAAGGATTTCTCATCACAGCGGGGAAAGTTTCGAAGCTGGTTAAAATTATACCGCTGAACACAGTTGTTGTATCATCATATCATCATCCTCATGAAACATACACAGAGAAATGCTGGTTGGCAAGCAGGCTTCGCACTGCTTTCATGGATCCTTCTGACGGATAATGTGGTACAGCGCTCCAACTCAACATCCTGTAATATTAAACATTCTCATCGCTGTAGACTTGTTGTACATCTGCATGACAGATACTATTGTGAGTTATAGTGAGTTATACACAGTATACAAACAATCTATGCACATACAATATACTTATACATAAAACATGCATTTAATGCATTTGTGTGTGTGAATGCATTCATATTATTATTACATGAGCACAGATGAACACCCACGACATGTACAAAAGTAACTTTACATACTTACACAGATATAAATAGAAATTACTGTTGGTCATTGTCTCTGTACCAACTGGTGTGCAAGCTTCATATATTCACATTCATTTAACATACCAGCACACTAATATGGACACAAACATACTGTAAAATTACACCCACAAAATGCAGGAGCCACAGGATGCACGCATATGAACATACAGTGCATATAAATGCATAAAAAATGCACAAACGCGCACAGAGTGTGAATAAAAATACCTGCCTTCTTCCCTGACACACACACACACCTGTATATGCAAAAAATGCCTCCACCCTTGAGACTCTCGCACATAAATACTTACACAGGTAGCAGAGCTGCCTGGGGTTTTCTGTGCACCTTTCGTCTTAACCTTGATGTTCTCTCCAATTCCCACACATCTGCTTAACACGTGTAGCCCTGAGCATTCACTTCCGCCTGACAAGAGAAAAAGGAGAGATGAGAAGAGAGGGAGAGAAGGATTGGGGGATCAGGTGTCTCCTGAGACTCTGATTGGCATTCAGAAGCACAGCTTCCAGTCCTCGTGCCCGGCATCCCTCAGAGGTCCGCCAGGCCTTCGCAAGGTGTTCAGAAACGGACCAGAAGCCCAAAGATGTTCCTGACAGATATCCTTGGTTTCTTCTGAGAGGAGCTGAATGATTAGCATAATGAATTTCTTCGGTTTGTTGGTGACTGGTTTGGTTTTGTGTTGCATCAAGTTCGCTTGAGTTCAGTTCAGTTTGATTATAGATGGGAGGTTAAATAGTGAGTTATCCACTCAGTTACTTCCACTTTGAGATATCACCAGCTTGCGATCCTCATTGTGTTCTAGGTCTTACTTTATTTATTGTTTTGGTGTACACACTCCTTCTCTCTCACTTCCTCAATCTGTTTCGACATTTCCAAGAATTGCAGAATCCCCCTGATAAGTGGCTTCTCACGGCTGTGAAGGTGTAGGTGGAGAGAACAGTATAGCCAGCTGACATGTCTGGATGTTGAAACCCACAAAAATGCCAAATGTGGCTGGATTTCATTGTGGTCAACTGCTGGTGGAGGAATTTGTGTCTTAACATTGCTGCTGCACTTCATGCCATGGTTGATGTTGGGCCTTTACAGTTGGAAAGGAACTTGTAACCTTTTACAAAATGTACAAGCTAAATACAATGTTTGCTTTTTTCTCTTACTTACCTATTTTTACTGTGCTGGCAAGTTAGCAAATACACCATATAGATGGTTAGCCCTAGCTTGTGCTATCATTACATTCGAGTCACAGAGCTAAGCATCTGATATTCCCGAAAATAAATATCTGATGATCTTTGAAAAACTCAGAAGGTCATGTAACAAACACTGCTGCTGTTCTGTAAGTCTCCTCAATATTGTGTCTGTTGCACGATAAAAGATCTTTCACTGTTTTCCAAGTTGTGACTGTATTTTCTTATCCAAGTACACATCGCCAGTACTAATATCCTATGTCCTTGTTTTTTTTTTTGTAAAAGACAAGCAAAGTGTTAAAACATTTTGTATGAAAATATAAAATATTGGAGAGAAACATCAGTATAAACCATTAAAACTGATGCAGTAAAATTTTGGTTCATGTTGGGAAAGGAGATACAGTACGTCATTTCTGGCTGCCATCTTTGTTTGGATTAGGGAAAAGAGACTAAACATTGCTTTTATCCAGAGGGTTATAAGAATGATGATTCTTGAAATACCTTCAGAACAACGCCAATTGTTGTGAAATGACGTTTTTCAAAAAAATGTTGGGTATTTATTTTCTAGCAAATCGGATGCTTAGCTCTGTGATGGATGATTAGCTTTGACTCCGCTGTCCGTGTCACATCCTAAAACCTTAGTGTCTTGAATATTAGCTGTTAAACAGTGCTTAGAGAGATATTTATTTCATCCCTGGAAGACATCACAGACCTTAAGAAGCAAACAAGAAGGGCAAACATTTCTTTTTTTCTGGCCACAGACAGAGAGAAGAACCAGAAGGAAATATCTTTGGTTACAGGAAGAACAAACCCAGAGTATTTCTGCCACTGTATATGTGTGTATGCTTATATGTGTGTGTGTATGTGTGTGTGTGTGTGTGTGGAGGGGGTGTTATTGCTGAGGGCAGAAAATCAAAGGGAAGAGAAAACAATACAGGCTATTCTCTCCATTCCCTCCCTTGGTGGTTCTCAGAGACTGGCTTCTCTGCAGAGATGTGCCGCCTTCTCTTAATATTTTCTCCCTCATTTGTTTTTTTTTCATCTCTCTATATTTCCTTCAGTTTTTCTCTGTTGTATGTACCATGTTTCCACAGTTTCTTCCCCTCTCTCCGTCTCTGTATCCCTCTTTCTCTCGTCCCTCTGGAGAAAACGACTGAAGCTGTCTCCGCTTACTCAGGGGTTTGCAGCATGTAAGAGAATGCTGCTTGTGCCTGTAACTTAAAACGGTGCCTAAAGTGAAAGAAATTAATAGTGACATGCCCCCGACGCACACACAGACGGGCTTAACACACACACACACACACACACACACACACACACCTTCTACAACTCATTTAAAGCATCCACATTCGAGTCATGCCCCCCTTGTAACAACACATCCTGGGATAGATGTTCCTACTCTCAAACCACTTCACCCCAACTCCCAGCTCGGATAAACAGTGCTTGTCATCTTGTAAAATACCCTCAATTCCTCCCTGTTTCCCGTCTGACTTTGACTGAGTCCTCACTCCATCATTCTCCCACTCCATCAGCGTGACGTGACTTTTAAAAGAAGAAGAGGAGGAGGAGGAGGAGGAGGAGGGGGGTTCCTCATGGACAGACTGGTTCCTGTCTAACCATTTGTGGCTTCCATTAGCCCGGCCCATGCAGCCTCACTGGTTTCACACTACATTTCCCTTCATTCACTTTAACACTCCATTGGGTCTCAAAAAGAAAGGGTTGGGGTGTAATTGCATTTTGAGTGATGTTTGTGTCATTACCTTGCTTCAAAGTCAACGACAACAACAACAATTTAGCAACACGCACTCCGCCTGCCTTAAAAGTCGCAGCTGGCAATTTGGAGCAGAAATGGTCTCAACCGAAAAGGAAAGACGGGGGTTCAGCAGCCGCTTTCAACAGCGTTTAATACTGATCACACATCCTCTCCAGTGAATTACAGTCGAGTTGAAATTTTAATTCTCACATTTTGTGTAGAGAAATATTAACTATAATGATCAGATTCTTCCACTGTTCTTAAGACTATAAAACCATTTCTGGACTTATTCATGGAAACAGCATTTGAGATTCAAATTCTGGGGTGTGCGTTTCCCATTAGCCTAGCTTGCTAACGTTAGCATTGCATTTTGTTCGTGTCATTTCAACACCTGCTGAGTTATCAGCTGCTCCTGCACATTCAGCGTTGTGTTCGTCCCACATTATAGGAAGGAGGGGGATCCAGCTACAATTAACTGTCTCTCATGCATGTGTCCACTGTGTTAGTTGTGGTGGCTGTGGTTAGTCCTATAAGGTTAATTATCTGTTAGACTGTTGGACTTGTTTAAGTATTTGAGTACTCAGATATTGCACCAGTCAAGTTAAAGTACTGACATTGTCAGTAGGGGGTGTTTCACTGCAAAATGACCAAATAATTACACAAGTTAAAACAAAAACCAAGAATTCATATACTGATTTCTTGGCAAAAATTAAGTGCTGACAAGTTTACAGTACATGGCAATATTACAGTGGGTGTTTCACAGCAAAGGAGAAAAGATTAAATAATAACTCACAGACATTTCACTATTTTAAGATGGCATGTCAGCAGATTAGTCAGAAACATTTTAAATTTATGTTTCTCGATTTGTGATCTTCCACAGTCCACAGTGTTCACAGTGCTGTTAAGTGCATCAAGACTCAAGTTTTTCTCAGTTGTCACAGTTTTTTGCACTCCTTTACAGGCTACATGATATATTGATAATACTTGAATATTGCATGTGACAGCAGAATGCTTTTAATCTATTCTACTTGAATGCTGCAGTTGTTTTGTCCCTTGTAACTGTCATCATCAGATGTTACAATGGTGATCTGAGCTTATTCTACTACCGCTCCTATTATAGATGCTTCTGATGTTAAAATGTGATTTCCTTTTGGCATGATGTGATGCACAACATTTTAATGGCTGTGTCGAAGCTAGACTTCATTTGTAAGCCAAGCAGACTTCAACAGTTGCATAAACACAGCTGTTGTTTGTTTATGTTTGCAAAGGCTTGCAAGTGCAAATTGTTCCTCAGTTTCAGATTCAGAAGATAATAAAATTATGTGCTCAATTTCTACTCCAAAAAGCTGCAGAGCGCTGACCAGAAATAGACCGCTGTCTGTCAGATTAATGAGGGAGTCATTTGCCAAGGCGAGAGATGCTCAGCTGGACTGACTCATCAAATAACCATATTCCAACCCAAAACACAGCTTTGGTTCAACCTGTCAAAAAGTCAAGAATCATCTTATCCTTTTTATGTCCTCCATTGCCAAGTTGCAGAGACTGGCATCCTGCAGCACCACGGCAACCTGGCACTCGCCCTCATTACAGTCCATGTCCGTGTGCTCATACTCTGCATGTGGGTCGGCCTGCAACACGCATATGCGAGCACATGTGTGTATGCTTTTACTGTTTGAGCATGGTTTTGCTGCGCTGTGCTATGCTAATCTGCTCAGACAACAGGACCAGCCGTGTCCAGAGGCTACGGGCTAAGGACAGAAGGACCTTGACAGCGCTGAATCTGTGAGAGTGTAAGGATGCCTCCACCCACACTGACTGGTCGGCCTCTCTCACCGCGTGACTGTCAAGACAATTATGATTGCGCCCGTAGCGTAGAATTAGGTAAAGAAGGCTTGGGGGAGACAACTGTCTGAAATGTAGACGGCCATCTAATGTGCAGGCTCAGAAACAAGTTGGGCATTTTAGCAGCGACTGGAGGTGAGTCAAATTTTTACATTAAAATAAAAAGACTGAGATCAAATGAAAGACAGGCAAGCTTAATTGAGTGACAGGGCGGAGAACAAGATAGCAGCATGACAGTGGCACGGAGATAGTAGAGGGGGAGATAAAAAGGACAGAGAGAGAGAGAGAGAGAGCTAGAGAGATATGGGCAGCCAGCCAGTGGTGGCTCTGGAGGGAGGCTGGGATTGCTGGCGGTTGAACAGCACATCAAGCAGCTGGTCAGTGCGCGCCATTTGCTATATTGGCCTTAAAGCACTGCTGAGATGAAAGCCTCCCACAACCCCAACCCTCACACACCACACAAACACACACGCGCACAAACACACACACCTCCATATGCCATCCTCTGAGCACATGCACCTGCACTCCTGTGGCTAAAAGGCAACTACAATTATCGCATAATAGATCTTTGCCCCGTTGCTGGAACCGAGCCACCTGGATATCAGATGAACTTAATTTCTTCTTCTTCTTCTTTTTCTCCAGGTGTATGTAACCCAGAGAAGGAACAGAGTGAGCCAGGGAGATAGGGATGAAAAAAACACATACATTTGTGGGGTCAGTCCAATATTAGCAGTCCACATAGAGCAGAAATCACATGCATCAACTATAATAGCTCTCATTCATCACAGTGCTCACTGAGGAAGACCAACCTTATGCATACGGCGCTCCCTGCCAAAGACGTATTGCTCGTTGTCAGTGTGAGGGGCACTTCATAGATTAGATTCATCACTGACCTCATCAAGTGCACAAAGAAAACAAATTGGCTGAAAATGTACAATGTTTGTCATTAGTTGACATGTGGCCTATATTCCACCCCCTCTTGTCACTCCCTAATTTGAAGCATCGACGCCGCAGGCCGCCACACAGTGCAGAGAAATGTAACAGTGCTGCTCCGCCGAGAGCGCACGCTGACTTGTATCTAGACAAACAAATCGATAAGCAGTCCACTCTGTTCCATTATCGGGCGGAAAAGTTAACCACCAGCATCAACAGCAGGAGCACAACAGCAGCCGAGAGCCGTGAGGGGGAGGAGGAGGAACAAAACAATATGAATTCCAAATTCATTTGAGAGCAAACACTTACACTGGCATCTTATTGATTGAGGACAAGTTGGGTGGAAACTATTAGTGTTTTAATGCTGAATTCAGCAGGGCTTTCTCTGCAGTGCCACCACTACCTCTGCCAAAAATATCAGATATGACATTAAAGTTTGACCATAGTTCCATCTGAAGTTCGCTCCAAACTTCAGGTGGAACTTTGAAAATTGATGTGATATTTCTCTCCTGTGTTCAAAAGCATGTCGTCTCCAAGGTTGTACTTACTGTAAATATCAAGAGGCAAGATTTGTCTTTCAGACCATCTGTTGTATATTCTGTTATTTTTTGCATTTGATTTCATATAATCACCCATAAATGCAACAGTTATCCTGGAACGACTCCATAACAACACATTTTGATAGATCGTTTCCCTACAAAAAGGTACACCAAGTATTTACTGTAGCATAAAGAGAAAACCTGCCTTTAGTATTCAAATTAGAAAACTTCCCAATTTGAATAAAGCTGTCTTCTGTGATCTAAGTGAGGCAATTTGTGATGTCGTAGCCTGTATAGCAGAGGTCATTGCTAATCAGCCAAACCAGCAGGGGCATATAATCTCTCTCACCTACGCAGCTGAAAGTTGGGCCGCTCTGAGGGCTTCTGTAGCTGACATATATATTTCCCAGGCTCTCTCTCCCTCATTACCTGCCTCCTTTCCCTCTCTCCGTCTTTGTCTTTTTTATAAACACAGTCTCTTGCTTCTCTCAACTCATCGCTGGTGTTACTATTTTTACCAATCTAACAAGGTTGCTTGGTCACAGAGGACTGTGGGGAGCGGCGAAGGAAAGAAATGTTCACTGAGATCGAAGACGCAGACATGCTTCTGTTACGCCTGCCCTCAGAGGAAAGGGCCCTGGGGCTGAAAGTGGAGCCCCCCGAGATGGAGAGAGATGGGAGAAAAAGAAGACAGAGTGGGTGCAAGAGCTGCTGCTGCAGTCCAGGCATTGGTTAGACAAACTCTTAACCTTGAAGACAGATGAAAAGAGTCAGCCTGGAGCTAAGTGAGTATGAAGAAAATCAGGGTTTAAATCAGGGTTGTGTGGTGTCGGTTGTGTGGTGTGGGGAAGAAAAGTTGAACCTTTGAAAAGTGAAAAAGGAGGGAAGACTTTGATTTACTGAATAAAGTGAAATTACTGAGTAACTATTTGAACTGGTCCAACCCTCTCACCGTGTTAACTTTAACTGGAAGCATCAGTTGGTCTGATGACTGTTTTGGATTTGTGTCATCCTACTAACTTGCCAGGCTAGCTGTGTCCATGTTTCCAGTCTTTATGCTAAGCTAAGAGTCTCCTGGCTCCAGCCTCATATTTAACAGACAGATATGAGAGTGGTATCAATCTACTTTCGGCAAGAAAGTGAATATGTGTATTTCCCAAAATGTCGAACTATTCTGTTATGTAGTATACAAACAGAAGCTACACAAAATAACAAAAACATATAACAATATTTTGCCGTTCATAAAATAACTGACTGTGTCAGACATGGCTGTAAGGGGGTGGAAAAATAATTGTTTTGGGGCCCCTACTGACCCCCCCTTTGAAACCTTTTGTGTAATGTGTATGTGCTCTGTGGCCTCTCCCATTAAACACAACTTTATTTAGGACTATGCACCGTGTGAAAACAGTATAGAAACTGAAATGATAAAGTTGTTAAAACTAGATTTTGACATAAAGGCCCTCTAAAAGATTAGGTTATAATGACACGACACACCTTGTATTGCATGTATATCCATTATATTATACAATATATCTATCACATCACTCATTTGCTTTCTTACCAAGAGTTAGATGAGAAGTTTGACACAACTCTCGTGTCTCTACGATAAATATGAAGCTACCACCAGCAGCTAGTTAGCTTAACTTAGCATAAAGACTGGAAACAGTGGGAAATGCTAGCCTGGCTCTGTCCAAAGGTAACAAAATCTGCCTTCCAGCACCTCTAAAGGGCACTAATTAACACTATGTCTTGTTTAATCTGTACAAAAAACAAAAAGTGTTAAAATGACACGTTGTGGTATTATAGAGGGTTATGTGCCAAACTGTTTCTTGGCCCGGGTGCAGTAACTTCCCGTAGTCTCCACTGGTTGCTTTGGAATCTCACGGGGACAAAAGGACTCTCGGCATCAAGTGAATAAGCAACGAACAAACTAATACCTTGATAATTGTTACAGCTACCATTTAATTTCTTGTTTATTTTATTTTTTTTCATTTATTATCTTATTTTCAAGTATGTTTATTTATATGGTACTTTGATGCACTGGCAATATACTGTATGTATATCACTGCCTTCGCGATATATTGTCGGTGTACAAGATGACTTTCACAGGCATGAGACTGCTAAAAAAATACCAAAACCTTATTTGAGTTCAAAGTGTCCACACCGTATGTGGTGATGATTTCCTTTTTCATAGAAATACTGTGCACAGCCGGACTCTGAAGGATCAGGTCGTATGAAATACAATATCTTCCTATTTACATAGAGGTCACACACAGTCCATTTGATTTAATCCACTGGCTTCCATGTCATATGAATAACTCATGCTCAGAGGAGAGGAGCAGACGTCAATGTACAAAAAGTCATTTTCTGTCACATGGAGACATGGAGACCCATTCAAACCTATTTAACTGTGCTTTACATTATGTCTAGTCAGCAAAAAAACAGGAGGGGCTGGATCTGGGAAGGATAAATTATTCAGTGCTTTAATGAAGGTGCACAGGGGTAAATTTGCTCTGTAAAATGGTGCGTCCCTGGAAGAGGAAGTGACTCAGGACAAACAGAATAGCTGTAAGGTCATAGAATATCAATATTAATAGATGTAAAGCTACAGAGAGCTGTACTATTCCCCAAAGGTTAATGCTACTGACAGGTTACATGACACGACATCCATACAGTCTGGCTTGGAGTGGGGAAGGTTAGATTTAAAGGTGCCCTCTTTCTGTGGCGTTATTCCATCATGGTGACAACCAGGGACCACGGCCAATTAGATCCCAACTAGACGACATGAGTGCTGACAGATAAAAGCTGCTGGACGTTCAAATATCATTTAATATTATATCTCATAAAACATTTGCAACCAAAATGTTTATATCCATGCTAGTGGCACGGCTCCAGGGATGGCAATTTTGGTCTGTCTCCTACTTTGGTCCAGACTGAAATATCTCAATAACTATTGAACGAATTGCCATGGAATTTTGTGCCGACATTCATGGTCCCCAGTGGATGAAGACCACTGACTTTTGTGATCCCGTAAACATCTGATCTGCTAAACATCAACATGTTAGCATTGTCAATGTGAGCAAGTTAGCATGCTTACATGAGCTAATGCTGTCAGCATTTAGCTCAAAGCCTAAGTAGGGGAGACCAGTGATGGTTGTAACAAAGGGATAGCAGCACCACTTTCACCAAGAAGGGATGGCCTAAGAGTCATGTAATCAATTTCATGTATGGCCACTTTCTTCCTGACCTTGCATGTGAAATTTCATAGCTCTGTGAAAAAGTATGCAGATTTTACAGCCAAAACACTGATTTTCAGCTATGAAAGTAATTTTTTGGACCAAGTCTATATTTTGATTAGTACTGATACTGTTGACGTTAGAATTATGTAACTTGTATTAGAGAGTAGTCTCTTAGGTAGAATCTGAGGCATTTCCTCTATGCT
>NTHP01000026.1:1390905-1433568 GCA_003416845.1 Oplegnathus fasciatus
ACTTCTTCCAGTGTGAAGTAATTGGTGGCTTGCAAAGCTAAGGTTTCAAAGTAGCTTTCCCAACACTATATATATTTACATGCATACATACATATACATATACATATATATATATATATATATATATATATATATATATACACATATATTAAATTAATATTGAATAATAAAACAATAGAATCTAAATCACAAGAAATCCATTTGGAGGACACGTTTAAAGAACTGAATAAAAACATCAATAAATCTAGTAAACTGATCGCACCTTGCGAGCATAATAATAATTAAACTAACCGCAATACACAATGAAAACGTCTGTTTTAATTTAAATGCCCATTTCGCTAACACAGACACTGACAATGAATGAACAGCAATAATAATGATAATAATAAACATTTTGGGAAAGTCCAAGCATGTTGCTGAGGGCACATAGCAGGCGCACATTCAGATTTATTTGTTCATTCATAAACTTGCTGCATATCCATTCACATAACACTAGAATTTTAAGCCAACCAGACAAAAAGTCCATCTGCTGAGGAACATTACACATTGTTACCTTGATCCTCATAACATTACTTTTCATTTGTTATGTGACTTTTTTAAACTACTGTAGCGTATAAATAAGCTATAATAAAATGTAAGCTATATTAGTCACAGTAAACAAGATATAAAAAGTAATTTAATTCATACAGTAAATATAATGAAAAGTGAGTTCAGCCTCCCTCTCTGTTTAAATCTCTCTCAGGGCTTATGTGGAGAGACTTCAGCAAGATATTTGTGGTTTGGGGTGCCATGTAGGTATAACCCAGAGTGGCAAACATGTCTGGGACCGAGGTCATCCTACTGACCACCCTGTGTGGCATAAGAAAAAGAAGAAACACTTGATACATCCCGTAAAAATTAAGAACACTTTTAGCTTTTCTTCTCCCCATTTATGCAAAACCACTAAAGAGCTCTCAGATGGGCTTCTTCACCACTAAATCATCACATGTGGCTCGTGGTTCAGTGTATGTGGGGGTCCTCAGAGTAAAAAGGCGTGAGAAGCCCGAAGAGGTCTGGCCTTTAATATAGCAGAGGTGATTTAATGGGGAAAACACAACAAGACCTGTAAAGGACAGAAGAGTAAAACCCTGCAGCCTGCATGAGCAAGAGTGTCCCTTAAATGATTAAGAGAGCTTTACTTGCGTGCTTCTTTTGCCACATATGTGAAACAGCACAGAACGACAGGCAAACATCTGCAAGAAATGCAGAATGTAGGCGACTGGTGTTACTGAGGAATGTGGCAGACAATCCCTGAAAGAAGAATTTCAACTGTTTTTGGTTTTATTCATGCAAAGTGTGCATGTGTACGTATGTTGCCTTACTAAACATCTCACTGGATCCTGACTGATGGAAAACTGAGCTGTCTGTGGCACCCAGCTTTTTCATCATTCTAATTAATCCTGATTCTACACGAAATATTTCAAGCTCATGTTGCAGTGTTTTGGAAACTTGTGGTTCAATAATAAGAGGTTTCTTACAACCACATTGCATTTTGCTATGTGTTTTATGCAATATTTATAAGAATCTGCTGTTTGTCTCTCATTTTCACTTCACTATGGGATTCAGTGATTTAAATAATAACACAAGGGTCGATCTGACCCTGAAATAACCTGGATCTCCCTGCCTTGCAGTTTGTTGTGCATAATAGCATATTCTTATGTAACAACATTTATATTTGGTTAAAGCACCTTTCTTATCTCTTAGCTGATTTTTAAAATATATTAAGTGTCTATAATCGGCACAGGTGCTTTCATTGAGTATTATTAATACTATTGAAATTACATAGACATGGTAACATAACAGCCACTACACAACCTCAGCATTGTTGCTGCCATGCTCTACCCACTGACTTACAGGAGCTATATTGTTATGAATGCAAGGATGAGACATTCTGACATTAACACATGATTGCATACCATATTTGGGGCTGACTTTGAACTGTAATGCATCTATTGAAGAATTGTCCATTTTTTGTATTATTCAAAATGAAGGGGGGTGGATATCATTTTCATTATTTTCAGCCATCTTGGATCAAAAGTGTATTTTTTTTTTTCTTCTTCTGATTACACAGTGACTACTGAAAATTTTGATGTATTAAAGGTGTAGTCTATGATTCTGGAGAAAGCTTGTTGATATTTGAACTCAACAGGTAAACAAGTACACCTCTCCCTTCAGTGCTCCTTCAAACTCGCGTGAGTAACGCACAGCATTAGTTTGTCCTGCGTACGAGCAGGAGTTGTGACATATTATACTGAAGTGTTTAGTGT
Source organism: Oplegnathus fasciatus (assembly GCA_003416845.1). Lineage (NCBI taxonomy): Eukaryota > Metazoa > Chordata > Actinopteri > Centrarchiformes > Oplegnathidae > Oplegnathus > Oplegnathus fasciatus. Next base: position 1,393,212 of record NTHP01000026.1, read on the forward strand.
AAATGCAGCTAAAGCATCGGTATTTGACGACCTGGGTTGGTGGCTCTACCCGAGCCGCTCTGTTTGTTTCCCCTTTACAGAGCCAGGGCTGTGTATGAACACCGGACTTGTTTTTCAGCGCACACTCAGAACAGAAAGCTAGCAGACCGTGAGGAGATATTCACTGAATTTGACAAAAAGTGTACTGGATTAGAATCGTAGACTACACCTTTAAACATCAGTGTTTTGCAAAATTTACCATTGTATGTTTGGATGTATGTTTAATTTTGCATGGTGCCAGTCACTGAAAATGAAGCATATTTTCTAAACATTTGCCATACTTCATGGTCTAAATTCACACTTGAGTATACTAATACACCAATACTTGTCTCAGATGTTTAGGTACATATAGAAATGTCAGTTTGGGAGATATGTTGTGTTGCTAACATGAATATAAATGAAGTTACAAAACCGGCAGCATAAGATTTTCATTTTTTTAAAATACACATTTATTTACATTTATGGGCCATGACAAAAAACTGCAGGATATTTTGCAGAGAACTTTTAAGATAAAGTCTATAAAGGTGTTGTCTATGCAAAAACACATAAAAAAGTAGTGCCAAGGTTGTGGAAGGAACATCACTTTCCAGCCACTTTTTCTTAGTTGACCTTATGGCCTAGAAAGACAGTAATTGTCTTTCACCAAAGAATACTCGGCCATGTGACATTGAGCACATACTGAAAGAAATTACGAAACCTCAGAGAACAAGGATCAAGACAACTGCCCAGTGTGGGCTATCACAGCAGTCAAAAAGTCTTTACTTCACAGCAAGAGGATGTCTTGATTGGTTACTTGACTGAGGAAGCAGACTTGTATTGTGGACTCACTCTTTGTGAGGTACTAAGCATCTGACAGGTACAGGTTAGCGAGTTAGACCAAAGTAGGATTTGGTTACTAGTGTATTTAAATTTTTTATGTTTATGTATTCAAGTACTTTGTTTTAGGTCAGGAAGTTTGCATATCAACTTACAGTGGAGTAACATCAAACACCCTGGTCATGGAATGAGAACAAGGTCCTGATTGGCACTCAGGCTTCATGAAAAGGCATCCTAACTTGTCCATGAGAAGTGCAGAGGCAACTAGCTTGCATATTTTGTGGTGTGCTCTCAATTTTTAATTCTTCACTCTTATTGTCACAACTTACCCCAGGATGTGTTACAACTTACCCCAGTAGTGGGTCAAGTTGTAACAATGGAACTCCTTGTATTTGGTATCAATTAATGAATTCTGTGATATAGTTGGAGAAGTTGGAAACATTTATATTTGTAGTAGACAAATAAGGGTACTTTGTGTCAAAATTTGAGAGCACTAACACAAAAATTCAGTGAGTTATAAGTGCTGAGACAAAAAGTGTTATGACCGTCCCCGGTCCCCCCTACCTACCAACCTCACAGAGCCGCAAGCGTGGCCGTAGACTCCAAGTCTTATTTTCTCCTCATCTCTCTCAAACAGATCAGTATGACAGCAATGTAACTGAAAATGATGTTTGATGGTCGACATGTTGGGAGACCACCACTTGATTTCAGCGAAACTAGAATGTAGTCCGAGTTGCTGCTGTCAACACTAAAAAAACACCATGAGCAGCTTTGTTATGTGCTTGCTGTTCCACTAAGGCAAGAAGTTTTTTTTACTGCTTCACGGACCAAAATTGCTCACATCAAGGAGAAAGAACAAATCAATTATCCGAACAAAAGACAACTGTGGATTGCTTCATCACTCTGAAAATCATAGTCATAATCATCACAGTCGGTAATCCAGGTCTGTTCAGATCATTAACTTTTGTTTCACATTTAGATACACGCTACTGAAAAAATGACATTCCCTCTCTATTGACTGCTGGTATTAAGGACAAACGTACGCTTTGATTTTTTACCAAACCCATCTATACTGTATAATGGGTATAGATATGTTTTAGAATGAAACTGTTCATTTCCCATCGAGTGAGCATTTCCAAAGGATAATACCAGTGTAATTTTACTTGCTTCCTATCACCCTTAATGCATGACAAGACTAAATCCACTGATGTATTTGCAGTCGAGCCTCATTAAATTTTTTGAAATGAGCACAGATTACATATGATTATGTTCCTCCACCACAAATTCAATTATGTGAAGAGGACACGAACTAGAGACGCTCTTTTCTCTTGAAGGCCATGGAGCTAATTCTTCCTTATTTCCTCCCTCAAAGGCTGCTACTGTATGTTTCACACTGAAAAGCCAAAGGCATGATGCGGCCTTGAGTAATTTGTCATGTTAAATAACACATAGTACTTTATTGTTTAATAACGCCATTGCAATTTCAGTGGAAGTCATTTCAAAATTACTGTAGCTACTTTCTGCAGGGACTGGATTTGGTAAGATTTTTTTGTGCACTTCTCTCTCCCTCTCTTGCTCTGCATGAAGTTTTGTTTTGCCTCTTCACTGCCACTGGAAGCTCTCGAACAGTGTGAAACAAAGTCAAAAGGTCAACCAGTGAAAAAGATGAAAATGCACATCCCACATCCTCACAGGTGGACAGAAACAAACAAACAAAGGAAATAGAAATAGAGTCTGCACTCCGTCTAGACTCCTCTCAATGTGTATTATTTCTTAACACCACACCAGAGGTAATACTCTTTACTCTTTATACTATAGTCCTGAAAGGTGAAAGAGCCCTCAAAACAGCAATACACTATGATTTATTATTTTTACTGGTAGATTGTTTTTAAACACAAGAGTCTATGACTTCAAGGGTGTAAGGTGAACCTGCAGTAGAGCTTCTGAATATAACAAATACACTGGTGGATTGAAAGCATCAATAGGAAAATACTCAAATTAGACTGAACTGTTCTTTAACTATGAATAGCTAGCCAAATATAAATCTTGTTATCCAAGTAAGTCAATAATAAATTTCACTCTTCTTCAAAAAGAAAAAAATGTCTGAGTTAGCAAGCGTACACAACGTCTGCTGCTTTTGTTGCTTGGCAACATAACACCTTATGGATCTGTAACAATGATGTGCTGACCTTCTACTAACTGGTCTTTGGTCTTTGAAGAGGACATTGGGACCCAGAATGGTTGCTATGCTATTTAGATTACTTCTGCAAAGGCGCGTAAAACTCCTTAATACCATAAATATGGAAATCAGCCCCATTCCAGACAACACATCAAATCACCACTCTGATGTGCAAATACGTTTCTACATCTTTTGATGCTCTTCCACTTTACAAAACAAATGGTGTAAATGCACTGTCTTGCAGAAATGTTCTTTCAGCTGACTTCATTTTTCCTTATCCATTTGCCCTTTTGAAGCTGTGGCTCCACGTTGTACTGGATGGTCTGTTTTCCCTGGTGGTGATTTCAGCTTTGTACCTGATAAGAAGTGTTGTGTTCCTCCAGGATAAGCTGTCTGATGTGAGAAAAGCTTAGTATCCTGGAATACATCCATTTCCTCAGGAAACACGCTCACATTCATGCACATGTGCACACGTGCCAGTGGAAGCTGACATACAGCCTCTCGCCATATGGGATAAGGTAAGTGACTTCACATCACCAGGCTCAGCTACCAAATGAGCCAATCGCAACAGCAAGCTGTCACCAGCATGCTCGTGGCACTGTCACATCAAGGATGTGTCATGTAGTGTGGGAATGTTTTGATTCAACACCCTGACCTTTTAATAACTTTGCAGTGACCTTTGTGGCCCCTGACTGTGGCGGTGGTTGCTGAGGGACACAGAGCAGTCATACTTACAAATCTTAGTTTGACTTGGTGTCTGCAGATCCACTAACTGGCCGTTTGCTAAGCCCCACCATTTTAGTTACTGATGCTACCCCGGTCAAGCTTTCTGTTCTAGTATGGCACACATGAAGTTTGCAAAGATAATGGTGGCAAATTCACAGTATTTTTTGAAACAGTGTCTTTGATTTCACACAGAAGTAAACGTAGTGAAAGGAGGCCGACCGTCGTTTTTGACAGCTGAAATGACAGCAGAGCAGATTTTATCAGCTGTAACTAGTTGTGTATGCTAATGCTAATGCTAAAACTCCATGAGTTGCCTCCAGCTGACTGTTAAATGTTTCCAGATGATTCGTTTTAAAAGCAGAAACCTGTGAACAGTTAAATATGCCCCTAATACTACATACTGTACATGATATAATACTAGAAGCTAAAGGTACATGTCCCGTGTCCATTATCATTATTATCATTAGTGTTAGTCCTAATAATGTAGTATAGTAATATGAATAAAGATGTAATCAAAATGGTTGGTAAGTCACGATTGGACAATTGTTGTTCAGGGGAGAGATTTAGTGAACTGTCAATTAAAACACCAGAACCAGAACTTTCTAGCAGCTCTTTGCAGTTACATAAAAAAAGTCAACAAAACTTTCTCCCTTCCTGTGCGTACAGTGGTTCGTACACGGCTGCTGCTTTAGTCTCTTGTCGTATCACAGTGGAAGAAAAAAGGCTCTCTCTGCTCCCCTGGGGGCGTCGCTGTCAAGGACACCTGTCTGCTGCTGTGTTTCGCTGTGTTCTACTGCACTCCAGTCAGCACGCCGCCTGATTACATAAAACACTGAATGCATGAGGGTGTCCTACAGCAGGACGCCTAAGGCTTCAACAGTCATGTTGTGCAGCGCCTACCCGAGTTCCTCTCCCTCCTGTCCCAGACTCACTCCACCAGCTGGCTGCTCATCTGTCTCTCTGTTTGTACCTCAGAAGACTCGGGCAGAGTGTTTGAGAGGACGGGTTGCATGCCTGCTGGAATCTCCCAGCAAGTTACTCTGGTCAGTCTATGTGTTCGTGTGTCTGTCTCTCTGAGTGACAAAGAGGTCGACTCTAATTAAAATCAGCATTTGTTGCCGCAGGGAATGGTAACCATTGTCGTGGCGACAGTCGGCCCACTCAGTCCCCTAAGCAACAGAGCTGCAGCTAATGAGAGGGGAAGACATGGCTCTGCTGCCAGAGGAGCATCTCTCCGTCTCATTTTATTTTCCTTTCCTCTGTCTTTAATCATCTTTACATTGAGCATATAAATGGTCGTGTTTTTCTGCTCTCTGTCCTCCTCTGACTCTACCCTCATCTATCTCTCTTTGGCTCTTTGCTAATTTAGTGAACCTATAGGCGTTCTTGCCACGCTTTGATTATGTTTTCTATTCTCTCTCCCGTTTTCTGACTTCACTCCTACTTTCCAATTACATCTAGTTTTGTCTTTTAACCGTTCTTCATCTCGCTCTTCTTTCATTTTGCTCTCATTAATGGCAACGTGTGCATCTCCTCCCTCGTTCCTCTCTTTCTCATCTCTGTCGTAATTAACAACTTTACATTTCTTTCCTTTGCAGGCTCTCTCCCTCCCTCCTTCTGTCCCTCGCTCTCCTTGATGAAGTAAGAATTAACATTTATAAGATGCTCAAATATCTTTGGAGTGTCTGTGAGCACATAAAGACATTTTGAAATTCAACGCAACGTTTATCTGTCTGTGGTCTGCAGCCTTATCTCTGTAGCGTTGGCTCTGTTTGCCTGCAGAAATACCACCAAGTTAATAATTTGTGCTGCAATTCAAATGCTAAAATACTTTAAGAAAGCTGTATGATGAGAATACAGATTAAACACTTGCGCATGGATGACAGAATACTTGAGCAACTATCAACTTTTCTTTGTGACTGCAGTGCTGCAGCCCAACAGCATTATACTCCTGCCTGACCACCTGTACGATGACCTGCAAGATGGGTGACGTGAACAAATTGCTCCCCCTCGTTTCGCTAAAGTTTGGATAGACATGCTCGATTGCTTCTTGTTCCAACTCTTTGATAAGGGAGAAGTGTACAGGGATGAGCTTAGCAAACAGTTAAGCTGACATTGAACAGCTATTGTAAAAAAAACCCAGACGTAATTCTGAAAATGGCAAGAATGTCTAATTGCCATGTCAATTTAAGAACGACAAGGTCAGCGGCTTGCATATGTCTGCTTTTGTCTCCTCCAGAGCTGCTGTTTTAGGCTTTGCATTATGTGCTTTGTCTGCGTGTCAGTTGAGGCATTCCTGAAGATGAAAACCACAATGTGGTGCTTGAAATGATAACTTCTTTTTCTGTGTTTCGGCAGCCAGTACAGTGTATAATTCACTTCCCAATCCAGCGCTTGATATATGCAAAACTTTGGTGTCAGTATTCGCATCCAGCTATTTTCTTGTTTTCCTCCCCCAATTATCTTATTTTGCCCATCATTCAACATATAACCAGCTATCAATGTGTCAGAAAGCTATATCTACGGTCTGCGTCAGGTCTACAATCTTATTTATTCACCTCAATGGCTTGTTGCTCAGAAACAAAGGAAAAAAAAGACCAAAATGGCTTTGACCATGAATAGCTTTCATGAGAGTGTCAGTGTGTTTCTTCAGCATTATTAAATGAAGCGCTGAGTGTATTCTCCTTCTTTAGTGTTAAATAATGCTGTATCTTGTGTCCCAAAGCTTTCTGAGCCTTGGTTTGCAATTAGCGGGGAGCTGAGTTAGCCAAGGTCTACCTTTAAACATGACACAAAGAAACAAACGCAACACAAAGTACATTTTAAAAAAGCCTGTTTTTTCTGTGGTCAATTCAAACCTCTTTAAATGTTGCTGTTTTTCGTTGGCTAATAGTCATTTATCCAATCTGCAGACTTTAGTAGCCTAAAGCTCCATCACTTATTCAGCACCACAGAGTAAACATGATAAATGCTTGGAGTAGGCAGTATCTTCATTCGTTTACCAATACACAGAATCTGATGTAACTATCCCTTGTGTGTCAGATGTTGGCAAATGAAAAACACTCCCCTCACAGTGCGGCAGCTTCACTTCTGGTTTGAATATAAAGCAGATGAAACTGTAACCTGTAACATCAGACATGATACATGTGATGTTAAGGTTGGGTGAACCGATGTTACAGTTGGTGGAGCTTTAACATTAGCAGTCTCAAAACCTTTAGATCGACGATGGGTCGTGTTTACCACAGTGTCACTGTTGTCACTCTAGTTTCCCAGGACTATAGTTACCTTATGGGGTGAGTCTGGTGTAGTGTGTCTGGCCTTTAAAGCTGCACTAATATTTTTATATAAACAACGGATCAAATGACTACATGTAATGTGAAAGGTGTCGCTCTTAGTGATGGACCCGCAGAGAATAAACCCTGACTCTGCAGTTCCCCTCAGCTCTACAGATTGTTTTAGCTTCTTTCAACTCATTATTTTCACTGTACGCTACCTGCTCAGCACCAAACAACAGACAGACAAAGTTAGCCTCCAGCTGGTGAACACAGTGGAGCATTTAGCGGCTAAAGAAATGTTAAAATGAATACTAACACCTTTGGAAACATCTAAAAGATATTTGCACACTGTAGTTACTGGCAAATACAGCCTGTATTTGGTGGAGGGAGTGTATTACATAGTTATAGTTCATAACTAAATGTTGCAAAAACTGAAAACTTGGTTCCAAATCTTAAATATTTCTCTATAACATTAAACTAAATCATGACTAAGTGAGCAACAATTCGGAAAAGTTTGGACAAAAAAACATCCTAAATTATTTTTTATCAAGAGTCAAAAACTGATGAAACTAATCTGCTTCATCAAGACTGTGCAGGTGTGGTTTGATGATATTTGATTGACAGTAGCCTTAAAAAATAAACAAACAACCCCACAACTGTCGTCACATTTTGATTCCAAATTTAATTGCTTAATTGATTGCTAAAGTCTGATTGGAGCACGAGTGACATCACCTTTCCCCAACAGAGCCCCACCAACTCCAAACAGGTGAGAAGAGCAAGACCAAAAACAGAAACACAGAAATCTCTCAAGTGAAACCAAAACTGGCAGATAATTGTGTGTTAATGTAGAGAACTATTACTCATAATAAGAAGCTGATTATGTATGTTTTCAGGGGCTTTAGGACATAATTGTGATGAGGGTGGCCAGCAACCCTTCCTTCTCCTTTGGTGTGTGTGACAGCCACAGGGAGCTTTAAGACAAAATGTAAATTGTACAGACTCTCAGCTCCCAGCATCAGGAACCCAATCTAGAGAGCTCCTGGTATTCTGAGTCACACCACCACTGCAGGCCTGCTTCCTCCTCTCAGGGTGAGTTTTATTTCCACGGCCAATATGTATCATAACCCAGTTAGGAGTCACCCACAGACTTTCCATTGTAAAAAAAAAAAAAAAAGAAAAGATGTTTTGGAAATGTATAATGACATGAAGTTGATAAAAGTTAGTCTGTATCACTCTTACACACACTTGTGGTCTTGCTCTTAAGTGCGTCTTTATGCACCTTCAGGTAAGTTGGCAAGCCAACACAAAGGACACTTAGCCCATATTGAACGCACACTTGCTGTATAATAATACATCTTCAAAGCTGTGTTCGGAGCTGAGTGTATCCCACAATTCATCATGGTCTACTGTGTCACATTAATCCAGTTGTTGGTGGTTAAGTTACACAGCTATAAGTTAATTTGCCAACTGGCAATATTCAACAAATGTGAAGAAGAAAATCATCACGTTCGTGGCGTGTTGAATTGTGTGAATACAATCAGACACTCTCATATTAATGTGATTCTTCTCAATTTATAGATTGACCACACGTGGCAGGACCTCCACAGATGTTTACTACTTACATTTATCTTTCTTTAACTGATGAGCTTTATTTATATGAATAGTACCCCAAATAACAAGTCTAACATAATCATTATCATAGTCAAATATATCCCACCATTCGGTATAAAGTTTCTTATCCTGCAGCATATTGAAGAATGTGTAACATTGGATACATTGAGTGATGAGTGGGCTTTCAGAGGTGTGCACTAAACCATGATGAATGGTGTGATGCAGCCCTGACACATAACCTTTGGAGGCCTGCGATTGGCTGATTCAGTGCTTGAGGGAGAGCCTTTTCAGTAGACATCACTTTAGTCCTTATTTTACACCACTCAGGAGTCATTTCCATCAGTATTTGAGTCACAGATTCAGATTCAGCTGTAAGTTTATTTTAGAACTCCATACAAAGTGCCTAAGCCCTGCTTTTACGAATAATTCCTTGATTCACAGGTCAAAGTTTAAGGTTATTCTTAGGAGTATTTCCTATTCATTTTATAACTGGCCTCGGTCTTAAGCTTGGCAGCATCAACGCCATCCTGCCACTGTACGAACCAAGCAAAACCAAAATTACCTTCATGGTATAGGTGAAGTTTTGTGCTGTGTATCTGCCAGAGAAGCTTTTATCTCTGTTACTCATGGTGTTTGCATGTCAGTGGAGCTCAGGAAGCGCTTTTAACAAGCATCGCTGAATCACCCCAAAAGAATTGAGCTGAAAGTTTGATTGGACTAAAAATATTCCCACCTCAGAGTACGACTTGAGAGTTATTTATGAAGCTTCCTACACAAACTCTTAGCAAGTGGTAGACTCCGCTAGTCTCCTTTCAGTGTGAATGAAATGCTCATTTTAAGATGTCTTGCAGTTTTTCTGAGTAATTACCATGTGCAGTCAAGACTAACAGACTGATCTACATATGTGCATAGTTTGATGAAGGCATTTCTTTGGTTATGTAAGAAGTATGTATTAAATGTGAGAGTGCTTTGGCTTTTCACGTGGATTCATGTACAAGGTGTCCTCCTCTCTGCCACGGAAATTATTTTTACGTGAGCTATTCAGAGGCAAATCCAAGGAGACCACCAGTTTGAGTAGCATCTTTTTAATCATGTTAAGTGCCAGAGAAATGATTGAACATGTGTTCAGTTGGAGCACTAAGGTGCAATAAACCAGAGTTGTGAAGGAGCCAAATCATCGCTTACTGTAACTTAAATTGCAATTGAATTTGGTTGCAGTGGTGTCGACAAAGCATTGTGAGGCGATTACAATATTGGTAAAATAAATTTGAATCCATATTTTAATCAATATCTTTGAAGAAGCTTATTTAATATCAAAAGTTCTATATTATGTATTTCCACAGCTAGTATGAGTTTAGTTAACTCTGCTCTCTGATCATGTCCAAATACTGTCAGCTCACAGGGCATATTAACTTAAGCTACACCACATTTTAATTAAACTTGATAAAAAAAATGTTTTAAATACAGTGCTCCTTACTAATGGAATAAGATACAAAAAACATAATTAAAATATCTCATTCATTTTGGAGATATCAAACATACTCAGGCATTTGTCTGAATTTCATTCAGTCTGTTCTTCTGTATTGTATATGTTTTTACTGTCTCTCTTAAAAATGAGCTCTTCATCTCGATGACAGTATCTGTCCAAATATAGAATTAACTAACTATTGCTGTGTGCGTGCATGTTTGCCACCTTCTGGATGCGAGGACAGCTCAGATCTCCAAATATAGGCCTTTTTCCACAGAAGACATTTTGCCATGTCACAGTAGGAAAAGCACAGGTGTCTATGATAACATTAACAATGGCTGAATTCCATTTAGCTGCTCCAGTTTCAGGGTCCTGGTGTTGTGCATGCCGCCTCACTGTCACACTGTCATGACTTACTGGGACACTTGAACAGAGCCATCAATAATGTTATAATGCCACATTCACATCATATGGGATGGACGGTAGAGATGGGAAAAGAGTCATCAAGACGCTTGTCTGATTACAGATTTGGTCATGTGAGGATTAAAATAATACTGTGCATTAACAATCAAACACCATATCTATTAAATTTGAGTTTAATTACATTGAACAGCTGGTGTGAGGCGTCCATATTTGTTTCATTTTCAGGCACGTCCGAGTTTCCAAGTCATAATTACGGCTGGGACGTTGGCGTGAATGCTATTTATAAGTTAGTAGTTAGAAACTTGCAATTACGATAACTCCAACATGACATAAACCTGGTATTAGTAGGTAGGTAGTAGGTATTACCCTAACACCTGTGGTTTTCCTACTGTGATACGTCAAAATGTCTGCTGTGAGAAAGTCCTATTGGAGGACATATAATGACTTTCTTTTTAAATTTTTATTACTGTGCCTAAGTATGTGGCACTGTCTGAAGGGCAAACTGTGAAAAAGATGAGAAATCAGCAATATCAGTAGCGTGAGTGAGTGGATATTTTGTGTGGATATTGGTGGGGGAAAAAATAATAAGGAAACCAAACACAAGAGAGTCTTACCAAGGGGGCTAAAGTGGCAGCTTTATAGTGGCTTAAAGGACTGGGTACTGAGTGAACAGCCCCGCCTATAACAGTTACCTGCCAGAACAAATGACCAGGCACACCCAACCAGGGAGGGCGTCACAGGGGGGGCGAATCTGAACTCATACCAGCTCCACCACTTACATCCTGGGAGGCAGAGAAGAAAAAAATTACCTATTGAATTCCAGCTGGGATCTGGCAAGTGCGGTGTAAAATGGAGATGTCTCTTTCCAAAGTTAGGGAGGCTCTACAAAAATCCCATTGGGATGTTTGAATTAGTTAAAAGGTGCCAGAGGCAACATTACATGAGGGGACCCAGAATTCCTGGCTACGCCCCTGTTGGGATTAGCGTGTCTGTCCAGAGCCCCTGGAGGCCCGATGATCCTGCTGTTCTCCGCCTGGTTATAATGATATTGAGCATTGCACATTTCAACACCTGCAGGTATTTGGTCATTCCCAAAATCTCCTCTTGGAAAGATGAACATTTAGGGTGTCATTTCTCACACAGGGAGAACAGACAGGGAGTCGTGCAGTAGCCTGGAGCATCATGTCTGTCGCTGAACATCCTCTCACCGAGTTTCACCACACGGTGGCCCTGTGCCTCTCCTTCTCGATGCTCCTCCTCGCCTCCGCCACCGTAAAGCTCAGCCTCCCTCCCTCCCTCCCTCCCTCCCTCCACCACCACCACCACCTCCTCGTCCTCCCTCTACTTCCACTCCTTCCTCCCGTCGCGCTGCGCAGAGCCACAGACGGTCCTCCAGCTCCGTGCAGCCCGGTGCGAAGATGGTTGGCGGCTTGTGTGCTCGCAGGTTGGCCCGCCGGTCGCGGTCCGCCCTGATAGCAGCCCTCACGGTGCTGCTGGTGCAGACGCTGATTGTGTGGAACTTCAGCAGCCTCGACTCCGGCGAAGACAGGGAAAACGGAGGCTCCAACGTGCGGGAGAAGAGGGACCAGGTCGCAGGCAACAAAGCCGCTGGCAGCGACTATTTCCAGCACGGGGTCCGGCAGCGGCAGCGGCAGCATCCTCCTCCGCCCGGGAAGGGGACGTCTCGCCACATACAGCAGCCGGTAAGACAGACAGAAGCGCTACCGATGTATTCATATCATATCCCCGCTAAAAAAGAGACTGTCTCGCCGGGGATGAAGCCCGGAGGGGTTGGCAGGCAGGTCAAAACATCTCCAGTTTGCGCTTTTGGGAGACAAGCACACGGCCGGGCCTCAAAATGAATGAATGTTTGATTGTTGTCACTTGATCGGAGGCTGCCTCGCAGGGAAACGATACATAGGATGTCTGAAGCGAGACAGATGCAAAGCGAGCCCCCCTTTTCACTCCTCCTCCGATGCGGGGAGACGAGCATCCTCAGCCGAATGAGGACAGGAGCCACATTGCGCCGTTTGAATGAACGCACTTCAGTCCAGACTCCAGTTTAAAATGCCAAAGCTGAGTATGAAATGTGAACTCAGCGTGCAGTTCACTCCGGGCCAGAATAATAGCATGGCAGGGCAAATCCTTTCAGAAGATAGTAGCCGAGGAGGCGCCTGAATAGCAGAGTCACTGAACTGGGGTTGCAGCCTTCACCTGTCACGGTCCATTTGGTGTTTTAAGTCAAATACAGAAGAGCCCTGCGTGGCTCAGCAGCTCTGTCTGTCTCAGCAAGGCCAAATTGAAACATAACCTAATTTGCAGAGTTGCTTTTGATGAGTGTACAAAGATCGGAGTCATCCGTTGTTTGTGACAACACAGGCAGTTTTATTGGTAGTGGCAACATGAGACACAAAGGTCAAGATAGATGATACAGATAGATGATTGTGGAGCCAAAGCAAACACGCTGAGCTGCATAATGAACACCTCGCACACAGAATGAGTAGGTGAAGTTAAAGATAAGCCTGTGGAGCTGTGTCCATTCAGAGGTAGAGGAGCTGGTGCCATGCTCTGCTCGCTGACAATGGAAGAATTGTGCTCCCCAAAAAGCCAAATGTTTATTTGTATTTTGACTCCACCGACTGCTCCCTGCGCCCTGGGGGCTGCACGGCGAGCAGGTTTTGTATTTGTACAGTGCCTCCGCGCCGCATGTGATTAATTTTCACAACCTGATGTCTGGAATTAAATTCTCGAGCCACTTGCTCGCGTGGTCTCTCAAGCAGTTAGGCTGCCCTAAAGAAACTGGACGCAGTTGTTCCTGGCAAACGTGCAGCGCTCTCCCTTCACAAAGCTGCCAGCCACTCAACTCTAGCCTACTCTTCAGCCATCGTGCAACCAGTAGATAACCGGCTCTGATGTGCCATGATACACTGTGGCCTCCGCGCTCAGACAGTCACTCGGAGCCGTGCACTGTATCATCTGTCTCCTCCGCAGATTTTACAGTGACTCACTTGCTTCATCTGGTAGGACTGTGCGTCCCACCTGCCGGCATCTCCGCAGCACAAAGGCGTGCTAAGGACGGGTTATATCTGAGTCTATTTTTGGACAGTTGGAGAATCCACTAAGTGTAATACCCCTGTAATAGTCCTGCAGGGACTCAAAGTGTGCATGTAGTGCTCATTAGTGAGTTTACATTATACCTCTTTAGGGTATTGTTATTATTTGTTGCAACGTTCCTATGAGGATTGTACATAAATTAGTAATGCTGTGACATAACAGGAACTGTGGCTCAGTTGTGTCAGGACCTATTCACGCTGCGTCAACACTGATTTGTCCAAATGTGTTTCACTATTAAAACACACAGTGGATCTGCACCCGTGACCTTTTAAAGAAGGGCTTTCATCCCCATCGCCTCGGGGCATTTCACACAGCCTGTATGCCAGTCAGTCCACCAGCCAGTCAGCTCGCCTGCTGCCTGCCTGTCAGATTGTCGACTCGCTCTCTGCAGTTCTGTGGCCCCTGGACTCTTAACATTCAACTGGTCGCCCTCGGCTACATGCATTCCCTTTACGTTGGCTAATCACTGCATTTTCATTCTTTCTCCCCTTGTGGGTGGTGTGTGTGTGTGTGTGTTTGTGTCTTGTGTGTGGCTTGGCAAGGCAGGAGTTGTCCAGCCTAAGGGTGACGCATAAGCGCCAACTGATGCTATATGAGGCACCACGCCTGAGAGAGGGGAGGGCAGCACTTTGATCCAGAATAGAATGAGCCGGAAGCTACAGTATGACAATAGCCAGAATTTCTATGTGATAACTTGTGTTGGATGGAAACATTATGCTCAGCTTTGGATGTGTCATCCCAGCAGGCAGGAGCTACAGTTGTCATTAGTGGTCGTCTCCTGTTGTGTCTCTTCAGGAAAATGCTGCTCGAGAGCGAAGATGTTTTCTTCTCTAGTCCAACACGCACCACAGCTTGCCGTTCGCGCCTCCGCTGCCTTATATCTATCTGGATATAATCGCATGAATGATATTATGTCAAGTGTTAAGTCTGTTCATGCACACAGTGGCTACCTGTTGCAGATTCCCCATCAGACATTTTCTACACTTATTAATTAGTCTGTCTTGTTTTGCCTGACATCAGTTTATTACAGGAGATAGCATCACAATTATTATTAATAGGTGCTTATTAAGGCGGTTCTGTTGATGGATGTGAAAAACTGTTAATGTGCCAGAATTAAACCAATCTACCTTCAGCAGGAGACTGAGCAAAGCTTTGAAAAGCGTCCAGCTCCAAGCTTCACATCTGGTCGTCAGCGTTTTCTTTCCATCTGCCGCGGTAGTCGTATACTGTCATGATCCCTGTGTGCCCAGCGGGTGTCCAGCTCACACATGTTGTAAAGAGTTTCCCTATTAGTCATGGTATTACACGTAACATTACCTCTGATGTACACTTTTTCCATCGCACTGAGTTTTCCTAATGCTTTCCCATGGCAAAGATGGCATTACAAACCATCTAAAAATGCACATTCACCTCAGTTTTTTTCTACTCGGCTCCACAATGTGGTGATGATACACACATGGTAAGCTTAACTACAACATTTTATACATTATATTCCGCTATGAAGATGTTAAACACCGTCATTTTCCCACAGTGGCTCACTTGGCTTTTTGGTGCAGACCTAATTTATACAAAGAACTGAGTGCCAGCAGATATTTTACTTGAGTGGCTTGTGACTGACAGAAGTTGTTGTACAGTCTGTGTCAGAGAGGGAAACACAGAATTTAGAGAAGCAAAAAGTGGAAGAAAGTCTCCAACTCATGTCTCATCAGCTATGTGGGGGTTCCCGTATGTGGCCATAAATAGCCCGATATTAATGTTCTGATGTAACTTTAAATAACACTTCTTATTCTCATATAGTGGTGGCTACTCATACTAATACTATACTAACTCTTATACTAACTGCAATCAAAGTCTTTGAAGCTGTTTTCATGGTTTAATGGGAATAAATGAGCTCTGAGATGTTTGTCAGAATTAACATTAAAGGGATTGAAAATGAAACAACTTAAAGCGGCGAGTCAAACACTCCAGTCATGCTGCGATTATTGTTTAAATTGTAATCATGTACAGTACAAGTAACAATGCACTGTACACATGTTTTGCATTAAGGAGCTTTGCTGAAATCTATTGTTGCTACCAGTCTATTCTCCAGCCACCACCGCAACCACAACATGATTCATCCCACTGTGTCCATGATCACAGTGCTGACTCACACAGACACACACATACTGTGCACACCAGCACTCACACAAATACCCAAAATTATGTATGCACTTGCGTGGATGCAGGGAAGCAGTTCCACAAAAACACACCCACATATGCATACACATTTATAGTTTTACACACACACACACACTCAGATATACACAAAACAAGTGTTTTTTGAGTCCTTTTCCAATTTCCTTTTTTTGAATTGGCACGCAGGCTACGACAGAGGTTGTGACGAGGGGGGTGTACATAGTCATAGCTAATACAGTCCTATTAGCTGCACTTTTTCGTAAATGTATCCACATTCATGGTCAAGAATGAGCTTCCATGCTCAAAATGTATAGTCTATAAGCACAACAGGCCGCGTCTTGTACTCCAGCGGGGGCCTTTTTGGAAAATCACAGTCACTCTTATCTATTGTATTATGTAGTCTGCTGCCCTCAGAAAAATTAGCCTAGCGCTGTTCGCTTTGCTAACGCAAAATGGCGATTGTTCCGATGGCCCATTGGTCCGACACCCCAGTGGTCCGAAATATGTCCCATTGGACCGAAAGACCATCTGTCCCACAGCCCGTTATGCTGAAAACAAATTCCCATTGCACCGACGACCCTTTCATCCGAAAATACACACTCTCCCTGCAGTTAGAAAGGGTGGGGGGTGGGGGGTGGGTTAGGGTCAACGGCAAGGAAAGTGTGTATTTTCGGATAAATGGGCCGTCGGAGCAATGGGCCATTTTTTGGACTATTGGGCCGTCGGGCTAATGGGGTGTCCAAACTTTCTGAGAAGTAATGTGAGGAAGCGTTTTGGATTCATCAACAATGATAAAAAAATAGTGGTTGATGTTATTAACTTTGTAAAATGCAGCTCCTTATTGTAACGTTAGCTTAACCAGCGACACTCAAGTGAAGCAGCAGAGGACCAACATCAATTCTACAACATTAGTTGCGTTCGAAGTAACTTGAACAGTTTAGGTGGTGTTAGTTCACATCCATTCAAAACTGATTTTTGGACGTGACAGCCCTAATATGTACTGCATATGACAGAGGAGTATTACAAAAGTACGCCATTGTGTTATTGTGCGGTATGACATTTTTAATGGTTTTTTTTAGGGCCAGCCATCTCATTTTTCATTCCCTGAAAGTCTTTTCATTTAACAAAGCCGCCGTTCTCACCTTTCCCACGTGTTTCAGATTCAGCTCTTTCTCACATTGCGTTCCTGGCAGTGGAGTTTGTTCCGGTGCCATTTCATGTGCCAGTCACTGTCAGTGCTGGTTTTTGTATCATAGCAAAGCCACTTCAGCAGTGGTAATTGGCACTTAAATTGGCACTCCCCGAAAGTAAATCGTCTTGGAGTGTGAGCTATTCTGTTTTAAACAGACCTTTGAACATACATAATTACAGTCCGGAGACACCCGGAAGATGCACTATGTGATTTAAAATTTCAAACGTCCCAATCATTACATCAATAAAGTGTTACTCTGTAAAACCTGTAATGAGGGAAAAGTGAGGTACAGCCTGCCCATCAGTCCATCCATCTGTCGTTGCGATTTCGCATACAGAGAGCTTCTTTTTCAAGTGCCGTTAGTCTCGGAGAGGTGGGAACATATTGAGATCTGAGGGTAGAAGTATACACCTCAGACTTGAAAGAGACACATCGAAAACCCAAGACACTTTGATGTGGAAGTGTAATTTGTATACATGACACCATCCTTCAAAACCTGCAACGGAAAAACATTTTATTATTATCATAATGCAGTATACCGTTAAAACCCTGTCATGTTATTTCACTGGGCTGATCCTACTCATATGTAAAATATCAGTGTCAGTATGGAATCCTAAATCCTAATCCTTCAGACTATGTATAGTTTGTAGACTGAAAGTTTGGGTATCCATAGCAGCTCAGACATCACAAAACAGACACTTCCCTGCGAAACACCCCTTCTAGCACAGGTGCTGAATGTACTGCAGGCCTCTTCAGTGTGGTATCAATGTAATCTGTTTACAGAAGAGGCTCTCTCTCTCTGTTCCCCTCCGTCTCTCTGCTGACTTTGTGCAAAGGAGGAATAGCCATTTAACTATTCAACAAGTGTCAGGATGTTAGAAATACTACACATACACTCGGGAGCAGAAAACACATTGGCATGACTCACACAGTCCTGCCAATTATGTTGACTCTTGCTTAGGAGATGAGAGTAGAGCAAGTTCCATTATTGTATTATATTTAATAGGCCAAATGGATAACTGCATCATCAAGTTAATAGAAAACAGTGTGTTGAGGGTTTAACATCAGCACAGTATGTACAGTGTTGTGCTTAAAAATAGCTTGGAAAGTAATGCAGTCATGAAGAGTAGGGCTGGTAATGGCAATGGGATGGGAATCATTCGAAAGCAAAATGTTTATATTTTATCACGATGTTAGAATGTGTGAACCTTTTCTTTATATCACCTTTTTGCCGCTGCTTTTCTCTGCTTTGTACCGTATAATTGTAAATGAAATATCTTGTGTTTTTTTACACTGTTGGTTGGCCATAACAAGGAATTTGAAGATATAATTTTGGGAAATTCTGACAGGCATTTTTCACTATTTTCTGATGTCTTATTGACTAAAAGATTCAGCAGTAATCGTGGCTCCATTCGTAATGGTCCTATCATGTTTGAACAGAGTCGACATGGAGCTTTTCCGTAAGAGAGACCAACAGATTGGTGACAAATGAAACGAAAAATCAACATAAAGGGTTGTTGTAAGGTGTTGGGCCACCACGAGCCTCCTGATCAACTTCAGGGCTCTTTGTCACAGATTCTCCAAGTCTCTGGTTCTCTATTTTTAAACATACCAACCAAAAGATATTCCCTCCTCCCTCCTGGTGTTTTGATGATGGTGGTGGAGAGCGTCGTCTAGCATGTCCATCCAAAATCTCCCATAGGTGTTCAGTTGGGTTGAGATCTGGTGACTGTGAAGGCCATAGCATATGTGAGCCCCTATGTCCTGTGTGGGAGCAGTGGCGTCTATCATGTTTCTCCACTCATTTATTGAGGTTTTTCCTTTCATCTGTCACCTGGCTGGACATTTAAAAGCCCAAAAGCCATTACATTAACAGATGTATGAACATGGGAATGTTACAGATGCCATGAAGGGAGCAAAGTAGGGAGAAAACCATCTCAGGGTCTTTTTTGACATTACGTTTATGGAGTAATGTGCTTGTCTGACAGGGGCTTAACAGACACGCAACTTACTCTCCTTTCTCCTCTGTTGTACTGTGTATATGCCTGAATGTCTGTGTGTGCTTTGTGCTCAGCTTGATGCCTTTGTATGCCTCATCTGTAAAACTGCAAAATCAAAGATCATAACTACTGTTCATCGCTCTCCTGTCAAGTCTATTCAAACAAACCTCACCATTACCACAATTAGAGTTGCATCACTCTGTGTCAACCCCCNCACACACACACACACAACACCATCACCACAACTCCAGCCCAGACGTCTCTCCAGCCTCTGTGAGACAGCCTGCCTCTCTCCCCCCCAATCTTCCCCTCATCCTCCCATCATCCTCTGCCGCCGTTACAGATGGTTTCATTCCCCAACACATTAATAACGCATCATCCAGATGAATGAAGCTATATAATACCTAGCGTTGCCAATAATCCCATAGGTAAGAGGCTTAGCAGACAGCCTGAGAGAGAGACAGAGAGAGAGAGACATAGAGAGACAGATAGGGAGACGGGGGGTGGGGGGAGGCAGAATTAGTTGTATCTGAAGTCGGGTATCCATGTTGATATTTAGCGCAGAGCTAAAAGGCTGCACACACACACGCACACACACACACACACACACAGGTTTGGACTAGACCATCACCATATGGAGGGGTTATTAGGCCAATCGCTCAACTCCCTTGCTGTTCAGTGGTTGCAGGGTTATCCCTTTAAATAGATCTGCTGCATTTTATAAAAACAGATCAGTGCCAACTGCTGTAAGACGCTGTACTCGAATTACATAATTTTTAATTTATCATCATCACACTGAACTGCTCAGTAACAAGCAAAGTTTTTTAAAAATGTAGCTCAAAGAACACTATTGTAAATTCATTGCAGTGAATTTTAATCGGATTATGGTGGACTTAAACTTTGATCTATCTCTTGTTCTTTCTTAGTACAGATTCAAAGATTCAGTCTGTGAACATACTGATTCTAGTTTTCCGTAGCCACTGGGGGCAGTTGCAGATAGGATGTGATAATGGGTACAATTTTCAAAAAAAAAAAAAATAGAGAAATAAAAAGCTTGTGAAGACTAAGACTCTGAGTACCGTATGATCGGCTTTTTTGTTTTTAAGCCCATGCACACAGCATGTGTCTCAGAGCCAAATCTGAACTGAAAAAAAAAACTGCATTTCAACTAAGAAAACTGAATTTAAAGCCCCTGAAAACATATTTTCTCAATCAGCTTCTTATTTTGAGCAACAGTTTCATACATAAAAACACAATTCTGACAAAGTTAGAACAGTTTTGCTTATTTCAAGAGATTCCTGTATCTGTGTTTTTGTCTGTGCTCTTTTCAGTGGTTTGAAGTCGGTGGGGCTTAGTTTGAAAAAGGGGATGTCATGCAGTTCTGTGCACCAACCAGATCATAGCAATTTTTGTGATCACTGTCGTGGAGTTGTTTGCGAGCACTGTAAGTCAAATCTGATCAAACTGCACCCACACAGTCCTGATTAAGCAGATTGGCTGAGTTTTTGAGTGTTAAACTCTTAACTAAGGATATTTTTTCTAAACTTTAACTTTGATCGGTGCTTATTTTGTCATTAATATTTAATGTCATCAAGAAATACTCAAAGGAGAACACAGGTTATTTTTAATAACTCCTACTGTGAAAACAGTTGTATAATGTCTGTCTGGAGCTGCTTTGTCAAGTCTGAGAAAATAACCCTGATGATGTCATAGTGATGTCACTAGGGTTATCTCAGTTTGGGCTTGGAGATAGTCATAGGTTCATACAAATGTATAACAGAAAGTCTGCATTACAAACTGGAGGTGTGGAGTTTGAAAGACTTGACTGTTTACCAACCAGGGAGGGTCTAACGAAAGACTCCAGCTGCATGATGGGATACGTAGGATCCAGCAGTTTTGGATCTTTACTCATACTAGGGACTAAAAATCAGGATATCTTGACCTCCGCTGCACAGATTCGGAACATTCTTTTTTTAATCGACCTCTCACAAGTCCCCCAACTTTATGGAGCTGCGATACTAAAATGCCGGAGTATCTCTTCAAGATGTGAAACCAGTTTTCAGGGGCTTTAAGATCATGAGCGAAAAGTAAATTTGAATAAATTCACTTTAAAGCCATTAAATTTAATTTCTAATTATGCCATACAAACTCAGATTGTGATCTAACATATTCAACGAATGCATTTTTTTTTTCAAGTTTACTGATTCCTCTTGAGCATGAAACATGGAAATTACTGCAGCTAAAATACAACCTCTGCTGATACTGTAGCCAGCAGAGGGGAAATCAGTTGTTACAAGTCTGGTGTTTTATTGATTATGTTTCAATACACAAATTCTGTGGAGACTTGTATTTTAGAGAGGATCATATTTTTTTTCTATAATGGAACATAACGAAATTTTCTCCTTATGGTGTAAGCTGCCAAGCTGAGAGGTGCGACATGATGAGAAGCTGCACTAGCGCATTCCCATCAGGTCAGATTGCCTGTAGTGGCAGTCATATATCCTTTTTTATCCTTGATCACACTCTATCTATAGCATCTATATTGTAGCCCCTGCAGCATTCATCATGAATGAACTTCTGTAGGGGATCATTAGCCAGTAGGGAGTGTATGTGTGTGTGTATGTGTGTGTTTGCCTCTCAACCATAATGGTCACATCACACTGAAAAGCACTTGACAGCCTTGTCGTTGGGGGACCATACGGCAGATTGCCCACTTCTCTGAAATCGCTGCGGTGCCGCAACACAGACATGCAACATGCTGATCCACATGTAACACCCAAATGCACATGAACATGTAATCACACCCACGCAGACTAATGACACTGAGCATGAGCCACTGCCTTGCTATCTCCTCCTCAACACACCATACACTAATCCCCATGAATTGTGTTATTCTAATAAGACAGGGGGGGTTGTGACAGAAAGAGAAAAGAGTACGTGGCAGTGTGGTGAGGACACAGGGTGATGACACGTCAGCTGGGTAGAGATAGGGGCGATCCGGCCTGTCAGGGAAAGCTTTTGTCCTTCCAGTTCTGTGGAGCAAGAGGAGAGGAACTGACAGCGGCGCTTTTCTTCTTCTTCTTCCTCCTCCTCCTCCTCCTCCTCCTTTTTTCTTCTTCTCACTGCTGGAGCTGAATGCCAACAGCCCAGAAGACTTGTCTCTATCTGTGATTAAGAGAGAAAGTGAGGGGAGAGACAGGCAGAGAAAGAGAGACAGATATGCAAGACAGAAGAAAGCCAGAGGAAGAAATGTTGGGGGGGAAAAAGAAAAGATAAACGTCTCATCCTTTCTACAAATCCGACGTCGACTCAAATCCCGGCGTAATCCTCAGGGGAACCAGGTTTGGTTTGAAGGCTTGTTAGTGTAGCTTGAGCCCGGCTGGCAAAGGCGGTGTGGTTGGAGACCGTTTCTGGAAACTAACCTGAGTCCAAATGGCCTCCACACATGCAGGGATCAGGTCTGTAATTTTCCCCTCTATTGGTGAAGTTTAGGATTTAGAGGTAAGCTGATGCCAAGACACTGATCAAGCTGGTTTTATCAAGCATCTCTAAGCAGGGGCTTTGATTTAGGATGAAGAGGATGGTTGAGAGAATCTGCCCAATAATCCCAGTTCTCCACTGCCACTGAAAACAGGTTGCGATTCCATTGGTTTAATTATTCACACTGATGGATGCTTGCTTCTGTGACATAACATTTCAGAGTGGCCCGTGCTTTGAAATGAGGAGAACTTTTGTTAAGTTTCACAATGCTATTCAACCCTACACCACTACAAGCGGCACCTTTTGCATTACACAGAGTCACTTGATCCATTGTTTATACAAAAATATTGATTAGTGCAGCTTCAAAGCTACCTAAAGGGATGGTTAAAGGACACATTGGTAACATTAGGATTCAAGTGGTAAATATCTACTGTAAGAATACATGAAATGTGGTAGTAGGGTGGTGTTTGACGTTTTAGCTGCAGAATTACCTCGTATGTCACCTGTTACATACTCCTGACACAGTTACCGGTGCATTGTATGTGAGAGAATAAAGGTTTGGGTTCATGGTCAAGGTCATGTAGAATAGTCCCTCGGTGAGAGGTCAGTGAAGCAGCTCAGCTGAGGTTGCCTTTGCCTCAGGGCAGCCACTGTACGGGATGTTGGAAGGTGCACTGGAGACAGCCAGGACGTACTAGTTAGACGTACACACCTGCAAAACATCCACACAGATGCATACATTTCATACACACTCCCACGCACTCTTCAGCGTCCCCTCGGTGCTAAAGGCGCACACCTACAGAATGCATAAAATCATAAAACACTCTTCCTTCCCGCATCACAAAAAAACTCTCACCCACACAGTCTCCCTCACACACACACACACACACATGCTTGCACGCACACAAAGGCCTCTATCTCTGTCCTCCTTCCCCCTTGGCTCATGCACGACACACACACCCACTTTGAGAGTAAATAAAATTACAAAACACTCTGTGTACCACATGAATAGCTGCTCTTCAGTATTCATGTTAAACCACCAGGACCAGCCGGAGAGCTCGTACTCATTACTGAGCAGGTGTTTTCTCCATCAGCAGCGCATTTAGATCCTGTCTGTCCTTCCTGCCTGTCTCCACTCCGCCGAACGCCTCGAGTGCGGAGCTCGCGAGGCCTCAACGCAGGCGCTCGCATTAACGCCGTCACGTTTGCGTCCTTCCTTTTGACTACTTCCTCACCCTCTTTATCCCTGCGTGCTCCCACTCCTCCTCTCCCCGGTCGCCCTCTCCTGCCTCCTCTTCTTCTCCCATCTCGAGTGGGGATGTCTTACCGCACCGCTGAGTCGCTCACTGGTCCTCCAGACGCCGCAGGCCTCCCAAATCAGCTTCAATGAGGAGCCCTGCAGAGGCTGTCGCTGCCGGGGAGAAATTGCGCTGTAATTGAGCTGCTTGATAATAATACGTTCTTCTCTCTGATTTCCTACCAGCGGTGAATCATCAACGCCATCATCATCGTGCCATCACATCAGCAACGCTCCGCAGCCGCTTCCACGTTGCCGCCGCCGGAGTTGACCTGCTCTTTCTTTCTCTCTCTCTCTCTCTCTCTCTCTCTCTTTCTCTCTCTCTCTCTCGTCAATTGCTGTCGTTCCACTTATTTTATTCCCATTTCCTCTCTCTTTCACTTTTCTCTCGTTCCGTCCTCGCCACTTCTCGCTCCTCTCATCTGTCTCCAACCATCCTTCCCGTTTCTGTTCCATTTCATTGGACGGCATGCCTCAGAGGTATACAGAAATTACAATGTATGAAAGAAACGTGTGTGTGTGCGTGTGGGGAGGGGAGGGGGGGGGGCAGAGGAAGAGAAGATAATTAGGATGGGTGATTGTGTGAGCACAATGTCAATGCCTTTTTTGCTACGTACTTAAGGCATTCATGCTTCTACGGCAGGAAGCGGGGAAGCTTGATAATTTTTGTGCAACTGTTTGAGTTTCCGTTTTCAAGAGTGATCTGAATTTCAAACACTTTGAACATTTAACCCATGAGCGCTCTCTTTTTCTTTCTCTCTCCATTCTGTTGCAAAATATTCTCCTCTTCGTGCAGTCCCACATTAAACTTTCGTTGGGCATAAAGGCCTCTGTGTTTCCCTTCATGACATTTGCGGGCCGTTTGTTAAAGGTGAGGAAATGTGTGTGTGTGCGTGTTCATGTAAATGCAAGGAAGAATGACAAAGAGTGAAATTGTAGCTGAGCAATATTGGAAAGTTGGTTAAATTATGAGGAAAGTAAAAAAGACTTTGTGGCGTAAAGGGGAAAAAGCTGAGACAGAGGGTTAATCGACTCCGAGACAAACGGACTCAGATGTAAAGAGAAAAAGAGGTTAAAGGAAAGCGAGCGCTTGCCAAGACGAGTTTTAGACTTGTGTGTGTTTTTGTGTATGTGCCTGTGCCTGTGTGTGTATGTGTGTGAGCTATGGTAGGGAGGGGGTTTACACATGGCTTTCAGTGCTTTAACCATCCTCATGAGAATTGCCTTTCCATAGAAGAGAACCATTAGGAAAATCATTGACTGCTTATTGGTGTCAGCACTCTATTTGTGTTTTTGTGTGTGTGTGTGTGTGTGTGTGTAAGCTCAAACAAAGAACAATACTGCTCTTTTCTCTCACTCTCTCTCTCCTCCGAATGGGTTAGGGTTAGGTTTTTTTTTTGACTTCTCTCTTTGTCCTCAAGTTTCCCCCTTAACTGCTGTGAGTGAAATCCGTTTTACTCCGGCAAATAGGCCTACAACAATCTTTTTATGTAACTCTCAGTTTATCCACAGGATAGATGACTACGTCTTTTTTTTTTCATGGGGGGCCAAGTGGGACTCGCAGCACTCCTCCTGTAACTTTCATACGTGGTTTAGTGGGGTTATCTCCGGACAAGGCTTGGCTGCTTCTATGGGGCTTAAATGTGAGTACACCAACCACATACCATACCTGTACATGCAAAACAGTAACAGGTAGCTGGTGTATCTGTATGGATGTACTGAGTTAGTGTCTTTATTAGTATTAGCCTCCTGCACATATGCATGTGCTCCAGAGGTATATAGAGTATGCAGACATAATTGTCTTAACTGCTGAGAAAGAGATTTGGTCAAGGCAATTATAATTCAGCCAGGGCACATCTGCTTGCTTAGCACTCAGTCTATTTGCCTAAAAGACACAAATGACTGCAATTTAACAGCAATAGAGGAGGACTGTAATGAGTTGGTAACTATTTGCCTGATGTGAGTGTGTTGCTCTAAGGTGAGAAGCATAATCAAAGGAGTAGGACTATATTTTCACTGGCATTATGTCCAATGGCAGCAATGGAGATTAATGAGCATGAGGTTTATTAGCTTTTCAAAACTATTCTGCTTATTATTATTCTTATTTTTCTTTTCTCCTTAATAGACTCGGAATATAGCTTATGTAGTATATGACTTCTGCTGAAATTATTCCACTTAATACCCGATGGGGAGCTTGGTGGTGGTCATAATGGTGCCTACTGCCTAGTAACAGTAGCAAGAAAATGTGAAGCTCCACATATAGATACAGGTACAGTTAGTATGTTCACATGCGCACTAGCGTCCTGGTTAAAGGAATACTGCACTACGGATTAACTAAACAAGATATAACGTGTTCATTAGTGACCTTTAGAGGTGCTTGTAGGAGGATTTTATTACATTTGGACAGAGCCAGGCTAGCTGTTTCCCCCTGTTTCTAGTCTTTATGCTAAGCTAAAGTAACCAGCTGCCAGCTCCAGATACATACCATCCAGGCACGTATTTCTCAAAATGTCAAACTATTCCTTCAAAAGTGTTTTGATCATACTTGGTATGACATTTACATAGAGCATAGGGAAACCTGATTATGGTCATTCACATCCCTGAATCCATGATTATGTCATTACCCAGGTTTCTGGTTGTCTATGTTAATGCAAGCAAGAGTGTCTGTCACTTGTGCACCATTTAAATTACCTCAGTTGTTGAGGACCCTGCAGCTTTTACCACCTTGCTGGATTTTGTACTCTCTATCTAATCACCGGCAATTTGAGACAGGAGCGACAAGTGATCAAATTTATCCCCCACATTACCGGTGTCAGACTTTCACTTCGATGTACATCTTTATTACATGGTTTATTATCATAGTTTTGTTCTCATAGTTCCAACTAACTGTTATGTGTTTTGAGTTGAGGATGCATCTGCATAGATTACAGACAATGAGGTGGTCACATCCCTCAGTGTCTCAATTTCTATCCGAGCAACATAATAAGGTTTTTCAAAACTAGGATTAAGGTCTAAAACCAGTATATGGCTTGAGGTTTGAAGCAGCAGTTGACTGAACAATCTCAGCAGATGGAGTTTGATCATTTGCGTCATGGAATTGTAGTTGTTCAAACTTTCCATTACGCTGAGCACCAAGGGTTCACGGGAGCATTTATTTACCGTTATACAACACAACGCTTTATAACGAAATTCAAGTAGTAGTCCGTTTATGCTACACACACAAAAGACAAGAAAAAACAAAATGCCATGTGCTGATGAGGATGGGGTGATGCGTTTAAAAGCTCCAGAATTAAGCGAGTAAGTGGACCTTGAGCTGAGGTTGTTTTGTCAACAGGATATGATATTTACACGTGAAAACATGTAAACAGGAAAGACCACAAACCCAATAATAACGAGGATGCTAGTCTGCAGTTAAACATACTTGGTGATTACACTTAGTACATGTCCACAGCCATCACCATGGAGACACAGACTGGAGTTGCTCCAACCCTTGTTTTTGCATATTTATAATATTTATGTAAAGGTAAAGAATGGCTTTCCAGTGGTTTCATATTAAATCAATGTGTTTGTGTAGGTACAGTGTGTAGCTCCACTGCTCTCCTCAGTCACATGTCTTGAGCTCTTACTGCATGTCACACTCTCACACTGTCACACTGATCTTGTATTTACTTTGTGTGTTAGCATAAACCACTGACACCAAAGCAGATTCCCTTACATTTATTTGACTTTAAAAAATCGACTACGAACATAATCCCTGTGAGAACCACAGTACTGTGTTTGCTGAATTATAAATGCAGTGTGTGTGTGTGTGTGTGTGTGTGTGTGGTGTGTGTGTGTGCAGTGTCCGAGATTCCTGAGATCAAACTGTCTGTTTCCAGCAGGGCTCGCCACTGTCAGACATGTGCAGCTGCACACTGTATATATCATGTACAGGAGTCCAGTACAAAGTCATCTTACTTATGTTTAATGGATGAAGGGTTGTGAGTTTATGATGGCCCGTGGCTCTACACACTTTTTTTGTTTGTGTGTGTGCGTGTGTGTATACGTAGAAGTTGGGTGGGGGTGAGGAAATATGTGCGTGCTGCATTGAACATCAAAGGTCAGGGAAGGTGATAGGCTAGTTCTCTCTCATTCTTTGTGTGTGTGTGTGTATGTGTGTGTTGTGCTCCACATGGCGTCTCAGCCTGCAGCAGGCCCGATGATTCAGAGGACACAGGCTGCATGACGTGCACTGTCTTTGACCCTTCTCTACAGCAGCTGTTAATATAACGCTGCAGCTGTGTGTTTGTTTATGTTGTTGCGTTGCGGTGATGAGGGGAGCGGCCTGTGTAAGTGGGACTAAATATGTACGTTTGTCATACACTTGTCACTATTAGTATGCCTTCATTGTGGATGATATGTACATCTTTGTGTGTCTTTCATATCAGTGTACAGCTGTGTGTATTTAGTGCCTGCTGGGTCACCCCAGGCCCTCTGTGCTCTTGCCAGTGCCCTGCTTTGGCTCCCAGGGGCCCCAGAGGATTTTTTTGCTAGGATATGCTGACAAATTGATGCTGCCGGACTGGCTAACTGCTCCTTCTGTGGCTGGCACCGGCCGCAATGTACTCTGAATACCAAGCGATGGCCGTGAGCACTTTTCTCTCTCTTTGTTTCCCTCAAACACACACGCACAAACAATATGACATCATCGCACAAACACAGAATTTGAGATGGGCCCAGTTTGAGGAAAAAGCCCCAAAATCCAGCCTAAAATCTGGATCAAAAACCTAATCCTCAACTCTGGAGGATCCGATCTGAGTCGCTGCGGGGTCTGGCTATTGGCCATTGCTCCATTCCCCATTGCCCTCTCACTCTCTCTCTCCCTTTCTCCTCTTTTCTCTCTCTCTAGCTCGCTCTCTCAAATTTTGGACAGCTGTTTCACACTGTGAAAAGGGGGGAAAGTAGCTTTAATTTTGCCAATAATGCCTCAGTCTGTGCATCTGCTGTGTTGGAGTGATTAGCACAGCAGAAGCTGTCTTTACTATGGTGACAAGCCCATATGGTTTCCGTATGTACTAGTAAGCATTAGGCTTGATCTGTCACTTTGTATTAGAATTTGTTTCACATGGTAATATAATCGTTAAATCTTTCCCACAATACAGTGGGAACAGGGAAAGTTTGTGTGTTTGATTGAGGTACATGTGCTTGTAAATGATTGTCCAGGATGAACCAAAACTGGTTTAGAAAAGACAAGACATCAGTGTGTGTGTGTGTGTGTAAGTACAAGTACAAGTGTGTGTGTGTGTGTGTGTGTGTGTGTGTGTGTGTTTGGGGGGACATTGGCTAGTGATCTGGTAAATGTGCGATAGATTTTTTGCTGTGTTACAGTGCGACATTCTTGAGTCTAATCTCACACACTCCCCCACACACATACACACACACACAAACACATACACACAAAGCAGTCGTTACATTCACAGAGTGACTGAACCCATTGAACCTCAGCTTTCCCTACACTCCTCAGTAAAGATACTCCTTCTGGCTGCATCACAGACACACACACACACACACACACACAGACAGAGGGGGCTCTGTATGGCTCTTTAACAGTTTCCTCTCAGACAGAGGGAGTTTAGCTCCAGCCTGGGTTCGGTTTGCCACACACTGCACCACTGTAGCCGGCTAGCCGTGCTTCCGGGCCTTTAGCTGTACCAATAATCAGCTAACCTCCACCATTGCCAAGGCTAACCGCATAATTACTGCACTCATCTGGCCGAATCTCCTCTCAATGCAGCGCAGAAGCATGATCCTGCAGTTGTGGAGAGCCGCTTTAGCCAAACCCTCGAGCACACGGGACTACAAGGCTGGAGCTCAGCCCTCATAACCCTCACTGCAGTGTGGTGAAGATAGAGCCGACTTTCTCAGCTTATCTTTCTCAGAAGGTCATGGATTAACAATCCTTGGGCCTTGTAGCTCTGACTCATTCTTATGGATCAGCATCGAGCGCAGTCAACAAACCAGTATCGCAGTAGGAACTGCTCTGAGTCGTTGTAGGAAAGTGTGATTGGTGGTGGTCGGACTGTGGTGGAACCGGATCTGACTGGCATTCCTCTGGAGGACTGGAGAGTCACTCTGCTAAACCAGTGCAGGGGAGTGGGCCAGACATGCTGAAGAAGCTAATGAATGAGTTTTTGGGGTGCGTGGGAATGGCAGGTATGCATTTGCCAGATGTGTCTGTGCCTTTTCATACCTAATTTGTGTACAGAGTATGTATAGGCGAGTGGACATGGATGACATGAATTTCCCCTGGCCACGTCCTGTCCCCACAACAGGAAAAGAAGAAGTAGGCAAAACCCAGCCAGGAAATACTAATTGAGCGTCTCTCGGTGCAGTCATTCATGAAACGTGGGGACTTTTTCAGCCTTATGTTTTTTCCTGCATTGTACGTCAGAGAGTAACAGCGGAACTGTCAAGAATGTAAGATCTAAAGGAACTGGATTAGTGTGTCAGCTAAATAAATCATTTGTTTTTTTTCCTGTAATTTCCATCGCCCTTTTTTCATCTCCACCTCCCTGCTTGATCTCAGTATCTCACCATCAGCGTACTGCAGAAAGACAAACCCTGCACATCTCACATTATACAATGCTGTAATGTAGTGATGTGGGATGAACTTCTGTTTCATTAACTATGGTAGAGCAAATAAGGACAAACATCCTGAAAAGCTACACCATTCATCAAGGGCTGCAACTAACTTTTATTTTCATCATCGATTAATTAGTTCATTGATCGTTTGGTCTATAAAATGTCAGAAAATAGTGAAAAATGTCCATCACCATTTTCCAGAGCCGAAGTTGACATTTTTAAATTGCTTGTTGTGTCCAGGCAGCAGTCCAGAACCCAAAGACATTCAGTCTAGAAGGAAATAAGCAAATATTCACATTTGCGAAGCTAGAACCCGGAAATGATTGGCCTTTTTGCTTAAAAGATGACTTACACAATCAGTCAATTTTGAAATTTGTTTGATACGTTTCCTGTCGATCGACTTATCGATTATTTGAGTAATTGTTTTAGCTCTACACTCGTCCCCTAACATCATATTGGCAATTATTTTGAATGAACTGGACGTCTCTGTTCTGGTATAATTCTGTGGTCGAGCAAAGCAAACTTACAGTAGGTCAAGTGATATGTCATGCCATGCCTGTTGAAGAAGCTGAGCTTAAAGAACTGGCAAGTGATCAAATGCTTTGAGTCTCTCACTGCTGTTAAAGTTGCACTTGAACACACAACAAAGACCACAACTAAAACAGTGGTAACAGTAGACTGTGTTCTTAATCCAGAAAACATCATCATCGTGGATAATAAGGCCCGATGAGAGTCAAAGGTGGCGCACGCACCAACGCTACTGCTGCTGGTCGGCCAAAGACATTCAACCACGACCCAACGCCGCCCGACAGCCAACAGTCAGCTTGGTGTGTCAGGGCGCTTACACCTACTGGCTGATCGTAAAAGAGAATTGCAACCAGAAAGATACCTCAGTTGTGTGTTACCCCCCCTTAGCAAAGCACTTAAGTCGTAGTAAATGTCCTGCTGCGCCAATGGAAAACGTGTAAAAGATTTTGCCTTGTCAGACGCTTTGTAGAAAAGTAATTTCCTCTTGTTTCTATTGAGGCTGGAGATAAGCCAGGACTCCTGGTACACTGAGGAACAATTTACAGATTATACGCACTTTCTGTTATAGTAGAGAACAAACACACTCGCACAGTACATACACACACAAACACACACACACACACACACACACACACATAAATGTGCATGCTATAAGCTTTAGGAACTTTGAATAAGTTCTCAAGGACACACTTGTGTAAAATACGAATGAACTTACACCCACACATACTGTACACGCTGACCTACATAAACATATATGTGCACACATACAGCTGGCATCAGGCTCAACATATACACATTTAAAAGCTTTTTACAAATCTTGTAATTTCCTTCCAGCACAGAGACACTGAAAAGAGATTTCTTTATTTAAACCTGTCCATTTATTTAATTCCACGATTCAATTATGTATTTACCTCTGCAGTATTTACTTTTGGCAAAAACCACCGTACATCATTAGTAAGATAACCCACTGAGCAAAACTGACAAGTGCGGAAAAAAAGAAAGGAAGGGAGAGGATGAGAGACGAAGGAGGCAAATGACAAACATGATGAAATAAAAAAAGTTTTTCGGAATAACGCTGCGTGGGAGGAGATTTGGAGTGACCTAATTAAAATGTTGGAATCCTGAGAGGAATAAATTAAGAAAATGTCAGTTAGGCTGAGCCGGAGGAGGGGAGATTAAGAGGCGCAAGCTCGAATACTGTCTTATTTCTGCTCTTCTTCTCTTTTATCACTGCTGCATGGAACATTGGTCTTTAACGACAACATAGTGAGTTGGTGTTACCACATATTAACCATACGAGTCCATGTAGAGAGTTTGTAACTACGTATGTGAGAAGGAAAGGAGTGTTGTTGCAAGTTGAGAAAGTTTTGAGTTTTAGGTGTCATGTGAAAAAAAAAAGTTGAATAGGCTGTAACTAGTCTGACACGGCTGATGCTCTATTCTTCAGACTTCCTGAGGAAACTTTGAAATGAAAATGGAAATCTGAGAATAAAAAAAAGAGAGAGAGAGACAGGAAGCCACAGAGCTTCATCAAAATAGTCCCACCTCGCAGTTTAAGCAGCTTAAGGATTCCACATCATTACTGTACAGTAGCACTATGAAAGCCACCGTTCTATTAGCATCTTCTAGCTAGCATCCTCGCTGGCTTCCACCAGACGCCCCAGATACATTCCCCCTGTGGGGAAGCTCCATATGGGGCCAACATGTTTCTGCTGTGCTGGGCAGGACGGGACCATACGGACGCTGTCAGACTGCATGTAGCGTGTATTAGAACAGATGACGGCAATGGCAATGTGTCAATTGTCAACACGGAGGGGGAAAGAGATGGAATGAACAATGAGAGGGGGGCTGAGCAGGAAGAGGAGGGAGGAGAAGGAAGAAAGGACAGCTGGTACCAAGATTGGTGTTAGTTAAGGATGACTAAGTGACATGTTGACAAGAGACAGATAAGAGCACTCCGTGGAACAAAGATGAAAAAGGAAAGTATCAGTGAGCCTCTGATGCCAGTGTGCTTTAGTAAAGTACAAGATCTTTGATTCCACTTCCCTTTGAAGTGATCCATAGAAATAACACCATGTGGCATGCATGAATTTCAGCATTGGGTGAGAAAAAAAGACCCAGCCTGGTGCAGCATCCCTAATGCTGAGCCTTCACGGTCTACATTGACTTGCACAGCCACGGCGTCCTCCGCGTGCTTTGACAGCATTACACCAGTATGCACCCTCACACTGTTTGTGCAATAAGCACTCACTTTACTTTCAATTGCAATCAATTCAGAAAGTTGGATCCCATCAAAATTTTAACAATGAAAAACTTCTGCACTGAAAAGGATGTTATATCTAATCTATTGGACAATAATCGCTTGCAAATGAACAGCAGTTTCAGTTTATATTTTCAAGCGAGCTGAAATGAAAGTGAATTGCCCCCTAACGCTTGCGTGCCACACTCCGGCACCCAGACCCACACTGTATAATCCAGGCGTGTAGTGTTTGTTCAGAAGCCATCCATTTCAGAGCTGCACTCCGCAACAACAACAGCAGGTCATTTGTTTCAATCTAACAAGAGACGGTTGCAACATCTATTTTTCTCTCAATTCCTCCCAAAACCTTGCGTCAGCCGGGGGAGGCTTTACATAATTTCTGTCACCATTCCTTATCCCAACCTTAAATCTCCCGTGGACTGTTAGGTGTGTGGTGCTCTGCTCTCCTGTGCAGTGCCATGCAGAAGTGGCTCTGTGTTGGTGGTTAGTAGTGTAACAATGGCTGTGGGGCTACACTCCACTTAAGCTGTCACGTCTGTAATGAACAGCAGATTTCAGTGTGAAGCAGCTCATCTATTGGTGTGTGTGTGTGTGCGTGTGTCTGAAAGAGAGAAAAAGAGAGGGGAATCTGAACTATAACATGGCAAACACTGTAGCCTACGGGAGAAGTCTGACTGACTGCTGTGGTCTCACTTGGTTGTTTCTATCCACCTGTTGTTATACGCTTTTTAAATTTGCCCAATTAAAAAACAGGCTCTGATTTTTTTGGCCACAGCGTGCTGTAGTCCACCTTTTATATCTCAACATGGATTGCCACAAAACCTTGTACAGACAATCAGTCGTGGTTTCTCGATTGTAGCCAAATTTTGTCCAATACTTTGGTTTATGACCAAATACTTGCAATAACATTCCCATCAGCCTCAGCTGTACTTTTTGTCCAGTGCTAATTAGCAAATGTTAGCATGCTAACATAATAAGATGGTGAACATGGTAAACATTATACATGCTAAACATCAGCATGTTAGATTTTTGTAATACACCTTAGAAGTTGCAGTATCTGCTTCTACTGAAGAAAAAGCATTCATGTTGCGCTGCCACTTGGAGAAGAAGAATAAAATGTGTTGATTCAAGGGTGTACGCACTGCAACTTCAATTTGGCAACAATGGCAGCTGATAAAAACATCACATTCATTAAAAAAAAACCCCACAAATGCCCTCTTAGATTTGAAACAGCGATGAAATGTCATAATTTATCAGAGTTACTGGTCCTCAATTAATTATGTAATCTTGTGATGTCCTCCTGAATATATTCAATTCAGTAGCTGAAGGAAACACTCATTCACATTTTGGTTTGCAGGAATGTCTTTGTAATGAAAACATAACAAGCGAGGCTCAACAGGATGCTGTTGTCTGGCAGAGCTCAGAGAGCTTTTCTGTCTCTCTCTCCAGCTCCCCGTCCTTTTCTCGCTAGTATTCTTTTTAATCATTCCTCCTCATTTGCACAGTTCCCGGCATCTTCTTCTCTTCTGCTGTACGTCTGTGTCTCATTTGTCTATTTTCCCTGTTTCTGTTTCCCTCGTCTTTTTTTTTTCTTTTTCTTTTCTTTTTGCTTCCACTTACTTTCACACAGTAGCTCTGTCGCCTCAGCACTTCTCCCACTGTGTGTGTCTGCTGCGCCCACTGTGTGTGTGTGTATGTGTGTGTTTCTTTTCCTAGTGACATTTCCGTGCCAGGTGTGACAAATGGCAGGCAGAGAGGAAACATTTATTCCCTGTGGTGAGCTTAATTAGCCTATCAGCTAAGCCTTGGCACCAGCTTGTTTTGAAAACCACACACACACACACACACACACACACACACACACACACACACACTTGCATGCACAAACATTTATCCTCAAGTAAGAATCCACCAACAAGTGCACACTCAGGCATACACACACACACACCCACATACAACAGACAAATCACTTCAGTACATGAACCGCATAGATAATTGGACAGTACAATTAAATGATGTCTAAATCACAGCTCCAATCCTTATTTTTCTACTCTGGCCTCACATCCAGAGGGACTCAGCTGTAGCCAACCTCATCTTTTCTCTATTAAAAGGTTAAACCATTTACAAATTACAGCTCTCTTCCAGCAGTTAGCATATGGTGGGTGTGTAGAGGCCATACAAGGCCAGCAGGCAAGACTGGAGGAGAGAGACAGTGAGGAGAGATCGCATGTGTGTCTCGTCTGTGTGTGATTTTGTGAGCAGGGTATCACATCCAGTGCGGTTTGACATCACATATCCATCTGCGTGTATCTATGCGTGCATGTGTGTATGTGTGGAAACATCTGTCCGCTTCTGTGTCGGTCCATTGTCGTGCCAAACCCAACATCTGCAGATTAGGGGTGGGAGTCGGGGAGCGATGGAGGAGGAGGAGAAGGAGTCCTGGTGTCCAGTAACCCTGCAGCCAAGCAAGAGAGCTGTAACACAGGGCTGCTAATTACACACACACATGAATACAAACACACACACAAGCTCATAAACGTGCTTTCAGCTGAATGAGTGGCGTCTGAGGGCCTTTCTTTGTCTCTTCTCTCCTCAATCTGTGGACAAATTACAGACATTATTGGCTGAAAAAGAGACTCCCTGTCTACCTCCATCTTTTTCTCTTTCACACTGAGCCGGGGCCCTGGCATGTCCCTGTGCACCCCCGCTGTGGAGAAGGAAATGAAAGCCAAAAATGTTGCTGATGTGTCTCCCTGCTAAGCATTGGGTTTCTGGGCTTTGATGCCAGCCAGGTGGTGGAGGGGATATTAAGGTGCCCTTTAAGGGTAGAAAAGGGGGGAGGCGAACATTGTAATTTGACCAGTTTGTGTCGCGACTTGTTTTGGGTGTGGCCTGGTACGGCAGCCCCACTGGCAACAAATGGCTTTTGATGTTGGGGTTAAAAGGTTTGGAGGGATTGCTGTTCTGAGGTGGGATTAGTGTTGGAAAATCAACAATGACAAGAGACGCATGGAGCTTGTTGTTCTCCAGCACCAGTTCAGCTGATTAGCTGTAATTGCTGAGAATTGGAGGCTATGTTTTCTTGTACATGATTGCTGCAAATTCTCCGCCAAGCTGGTACTGCAGATCCAGCAGGAGTGGGCTTGTAGTCCTGGTTAAACAGCAGTTGAAAGTTGACATGTGACCCGTGGGTTAATGAAGACAATTCACTCTGTCCAGTCAGGGTTTGGCATTTGCAAAACGCCACTTGTTGGCTGCCAGGAGTCATGATATGCCACGTTTCCACTGCATAATACGGCTCAACTTTACTCACTTGGAGCCGATCTTTTTTGGTTTTCCATTGTGGATAGTACCTGATACCTGGTACTTTTTTTGGTATCACCTCGGTCAAGGTCCCAAGTGAGCTGAACCGATACTAAAAGGGGACGTTAAAACACTGTCGACCACTGATTGGTCAGAGAGTCTTCTCGTCCCTGGAATCACATTAAACTTGTGTAAAGTCAACATGTTGACGACGACAGCTTTATGGAGTCCTGATGAGCGAGCTAGCTAATAAACCCACACAAAAGCTGATAACATTAGTTAGTGCTGTCGTTGTACTATGTGCTATTGTTCACGTCCATTACATTACGCTGTTGCTTCATAATGTGTTGTAGTAGTTTGTTTCACGAGACGTTGCTATGATGATCAGCTAAGAATCCCACCCACATTGAGGGGGTAGCCTACTATCTGCAGTGGAAAATGAAATCGAGAAAAGTACCTGTTACCAAAAGCGAGTCGAGTCGAGCCAAGCCGTACCATTCAGTGGAAACGCAGCTATAAAGTGAGAGGGGAAGGAAAAAGCAGCTCTGATGCGAGTTCTGAATACTCCTCCTCCTGGCCAGTCATTCACTGCTGAATTTACCCATGTATAACAAAAAGTGCCAACAATCTTGTAATTTTTTGCCACGCTAGCTGTATGGCTCTAACGATGGCAATGTCGGTTTGAAACGTTGTACTCTTTCTAAATGAATTAAGTAAAAACTACGAGTCGTTGTGAAACACATTAAATTTCGTTCAGACATTGATGAATCCTAATGACTTTGTTGATCCCTTAATTTTTAATCTAGCACCACCATGAGGTGGACATTTTGGGGTTTTGAGTGAACAACAACAACTCACATGAAATTTTGGTCCAGACATTCATGTTCCCCTCCAGGGGGTACCATCAGCACCATCATCAGGAGTGTACACATCAACTACAAATGACTTGAGTCACATAAGTCTATTTCTTTGATTGGACGACACTGATCAGAGCAGTGTTGTAAAAAAAAAACTGTAGGTAACTGGTGCCAAACTTAATACTGGGGTCAAGCAGGGAAATCTCTGGCAGTGTCGTTCCAAACGGGATAAGAATTAATCAATAGCTCCTCTGATAAATACAATTACTATAGTTATTGCAACAGAGGAACTCATTCTGCCAGACAGAGACTAAAGACTTTGTTTTGTTTTGTTACAAAATGACCAATGTACATTTTCACCCTGTAAAGGTTATATTTAGACTGTTGATTGTACTTTGGATCCATTTGAGGTCCTTAAAACTACAAACTTAACTTGAAGTCTGAAATCTCCTCTCTGCCTCAGGATGTGCTGTGCTGGACAGTGGGCCTTCCATCATTTAGATGTTTTAATGATCTGGGTGTCAGAGCAAAAGATCGTATCAGCCGTCTCTCCACTCGTTATTGCTAGCTTAGGTGCTTAACTCCTCACCTTCACTTTCTCCTCCTCCCCCTGCTTTCCCTGTTTTCCTCTGATCCTTATCTCCCTGTCATTCCATCAGACAGATAACTCTGTGGAGTTTTGGGACTTTAGAAAGTTATTAACTACATTCCTCTGAAGCCACAGATTGCTATGGGAGTTGTTTTTTTTCTCATTTTATGATAACCAAGCATAACTCGCAATGTGTCGCACAAGAGTATCACAGCTGTTTGGAGAAAAGCCATTAGTTGCTTGCATTTGTTGTTTAAATGCAAATCTGACCACATGACGTGACTTTCAAATGAATTGATTATAATCATTTGGAAAATGATATTCAAGACAAATGTTTAACTGCTCAGCATGCAAAATGCATTAAGCAAATGTAAATGCAACAACTGGACCATTCACACTTTTGAAAAAGTAATTTTTAGTGTATTTCTGCTTCAGTAAACATTTGTGCTGCACTCTGACAGATTTTCACCCCCAATTCTCTCAGCGGATATCCAACCAACAACTGTCTCCACAGGCTACTTCTGATTCCTGCAACACAGCCTGAACCATTTTTGTCTGACAGCCAAGAAGTGATTATAAGACTGTGACCAGATTCAAAATATCCCCTCTGGAAATAATTGGAGCCCGAGAGTGGTCCTCAGTTACACTGGAATACATCATGCGTTTATGCATACATGACACCTCTGTATATGATGTTCTGGCCCTGGTGCCTGTTCGATTCCTGGGTTAGCCTAAGAGTGCAACACGGTATCACCCTTATTTAAATGATGGTTAAACACACGGTCCCATTTACCTCAATGCCTGACCAGAATAGACCTCTATTTCACTGTTTATTGCATTGAGGAGGGACCTTTTATCTTATGGCCCAAAAGTGCTGTCAAGTACATCAAGACTAAAATCTTCTACCTGGCCCCTCCTCCACACATCCTTGACTAACTCACAAAAGACATCAATATGCTTCAATCTAAGTGCTTATTGGATTGTCGAACAAGGTCTGAAAACCCCTCCACCAACACCATTCCAACGTCTGAAGGACTGCGGACACCAATTATTGTGGTTTTCCGAAACCAACAATCTGACAAGCATGCCTGCTTTGGTTTAGCAATTGGTCAATTGCAAATAGCTATGTAGAGTTTGAACTTATTTCATTCATACATAGCTACTTCCGTCACTACACCTGCGTACAACACCACAAATGCCTTCAAGGAGAGATTTTCTGAAATTGTACACCATTATCGCCATATCTACAATTATCACCGCTCTTTCCGATGGCAGGCTTGAGTGCGGCCATTCGGACCAGCCATAAATACTTTTGCCTTTAGACATAGATGGGTGACTTTTTGTACAAACTAGTTATTTTCAAGCATACCCCGGTTTTAAGGTCTGACTTCAGACCCACAAGGCCTGTGTTTGAAGAAATTTACAAAAGCTAAATTTGGAAATTTCAATATTTTTAATTAATTTGTGTCCTTCATAATGTCTCTAGAAACTGGAGCCAAAATGTTTCTGAAGCAAGCCAGATAAATCCAAGCCAGCACTAAGACTAAGGCCTGTATGTATAGTGGACTAAACTGTCTCGATGATTCAGTCATCTATCCTGAGCTCTCCTTAGAGACTTTAAAGTTGTGTCCTCCTTCGTTGCTCAGGCTATCAGTACCTCATCTAATCTTAGCTGACTGTTTTCTTTTTTGTGTACCCTAACTCCTAAATTAGGGTAAAGCCTAACTGCAACTCTTTGTAGTCTGTAGCTTTGTAAGTCACCTGCAGCTGTCTGTCTGTCTGAGAAGCTCAAGTCTACACATATAAAGCCTCAGGTGATTAAGATTGCCTCTTCCCCATCTTTTCATCTTGTTTTCCACCCCACCATCAGTCTATTAGTGCACAGAAATTCATTTCCTCTGCAGGTGTAAACAGAGTAGATAGGGTCCTAACCTCAGTGCACAGTACGTGTGTTCTTTGTATTGTTAGTGTGACACAGGTCACCGACAATTTATGTCATTTGCAAAACTGTGTTCCCAGAAAAATGCCTCTTGTTATTGCCGGGCATGATGCATTCAGGTGTTCTTTTCTGGAGCTGAATACTTCTTGACACTGCATACAGATGAGATAGAGAGCTGATGTGTGACGAGGCGTGAGCCTCATTTGAAACCATGTTGAGATGTACAGACGGGTGACAAATTAAAGGAAAAACCTGAATAAATGAGTGGAGAAACGTAACAAATGCAGATGCTTCCATAAGGCACGAGGGGTCACTGAATGGTTTAATGAGTATGAAAATGATGTGAATCATATGCTGTGGGCTTCACAGTCTTCACAGTATGGGAGATTTTGGACCGACGTGTTAGACGGCGCTCTCCACCACCATCATCAAAACACCAAATGAGGGAATATCTTTTGGAAGAAC
>NTHP01000026.1:1433622-1454079 GCA_003416845.1 Oplegnathus fasciatus
GTGTTCATCCCTCCAGTAGAGTTCAGAGACTTGTAGAATCAATGCCAAGGAGCGCTGAAGCTGTTCTGGCGGCACGTGGTGGCCCAACACCTTACTAAGACACTTTATATTGGTTTTTCCTTTAATTTGTCACCCATCTGTATGTTGAGCGTACCGTCTGTATGTATGAGTCACCAGACCTACCAGGAAATAAAAACATCATAATTCAATCAATAAATGTAATTAACAGGTGCCTTACATTCCCATGACAGCAGATATGTAATAGGCAATACATAAAAAAAATAAAGCAATCCTCTGGAATGTTTTTAGCTCGGATAAAGAGGAAATGTTTCTCTCCTGTTTTGTCAGTAAGAAGAATATCTCAGAAATGTTGAGCTTGACTGTTCATACTTGACCTTGGAAACAACAGTTGTCAAAACAATCCCAACTCAAGCTCCACTTACTACCTTTTTCCTGAGCTTTTGACCGTATTGCACTGTCCTCATGAGCAGACTGAGTTTGCTCAGTTGTCATTGAGTAGGTGTTTAAACTTTACATGATTCTGAGCACTTTTTGGACTTCTTATCTGTGTTGGCAGTCTCTTTATTAGCAGAATGAAGACTGTATAATATGGTTGAAAGCTCTGGAAAAAGCAAGTAAGTGGACTTTGAGTTGGGACTGTTTTGTGGAATCAGAAACCTTTAAACAGATTTCAATTAAATTTGGTGGAAAGATGGGCCATGGCAAAAGAAACAGGTGACTAGTTTTGGTGCAGATTTGCACTGCATGTGCTTGAGCTAAATGTGAACATCGGCATTCTAACATGCTCACGATGACAATGACAATGCTAACATGCTGATGTTAAGCAGGTATAATGTTTACCATGTTCACCATGTTAGTTTAGAGTGCTAGGATGCTAACATTTGCTTAAGACTGCCCCATTGCACATTTTCTTGAGCCTGATGAGCGCTGAGTGAAACGCATCTCTCTTGTCGGTGCTACCAAAACATCATTGGTGCTATTTTTACACATTTATCGTGCAGTTTTTACAACAAACATGTGTGGTTTGTTTTTTCTGCTAACATGCTGATGTTAAGCAGGTGTACATTAAATGTGTGTTAGCATGCTAACATTTGCTCATTAGCACTACACACAAAATATGGCCGTGGCTGATGGGAATGTCTTGAGTACAGGTCATCACCCAAAGTATTGGACACATTGAATTTTGAGCTGATGATGGTCCTAAATGAAAAGCTCAAGGTATCACCAACGTACGTTTTTCTGAGGGGAACGTCAATGTCTGCACAAAATGACAAAATTTCGCCGCAATCCACCCGATAGTTGTCGAGACATTTTACTTAAAAACACAAAGTCAGCAGGATAATCCACTGGGGACCATAAATGTCTGCAAAATTACATACCAATCCACTCAATGGTTGTTGAGACATTTCACCACTAGTTAGCTTAATATGTTTGAATATATTCTATAATTAGAACAAGCAACAAATCCACAGCTTTGTGCCACCTTGGCGGACATATGGACTCTCTATGGGCGCTCTCTAGTCTAATTTGTTTCGACATCTTTCACCTTAATAACTGAGATGAAAGTGATTAGACAATAGGAAAAATACTTATGTAAAGTAGCTTGTGTTTTCATTTTCAGAGTTGGTCATCAGGGAATCATTTTTCACTTCTGCATATTATTTATGTTACACAATAATGTGCTTCTGGAGGCTTGTCCTGCTGGCAGAATTTGTGGTTGCATTGTGGAAGTGAAACCAAAACTCTGTGAAATATTTGCACGTCATTAGCATGCTGTACCCAGACGCAGACATGAGTGACACACACACGGACACATCTTTCCTTTTTTTTTCTCTCACCCTATACAAGAATGATACAGTGAGTGAATGGATCTTGCATAAATCCAGAGCTTGTCATTTTGTGTTTCGCTGTGACATAAAGGAGCTGACCCACTCTGACCTCTGCATCGGGGTCACGCCGGGGTCGTGCAGAGTCACCGCTATGTCACGCAGATGCCTGGAATCTCAGCTATGTTCCCTGACACACTCGCTACAGACCTTACATCACACATTCACATGTCGTTCCCACCAGCCCATTCATGCAGAAGAAAGAAAGGGGGTTGGGGGCCTTTCCCGTCAGGGGTCTCCTACCCCATCTCCCTCTCTCTCTTGTTCTCCTCCTCTCCTCCTCTAAACTACTTCTCTAGTTTTTCTCCCAGGCTTTATCTTACTCTGTCTCCTCCACCCTCCTCCACTTGTAATCTCTCTCTCATAGCCCCCTTTTTCTCTTGTTTCTCTGTTATTCTTAACCCCTGGTCTTTTTAGGGCCTCTGTAAAATGTTTGAGTGAGGGGCTGTTCCCATGCACGCACACACACACCTCCTTTGCACCCCTATAGATCAGCTGTAGGATCCCACTGTGCGGTCTGACCACGTGGCCTCAATGCACAGAAGGGACCCTCTGTTGTGGTGCCATTGAGCAGGGGCCCATGATGTCACAGGGAAATCACCTTCATCTCTGACACACACACACATACAGCACAGTGCGCAGCCCCTCCCTCGCTCTCTTTTCTTCTCATCGCCGTGGTGAATGGAATTGCATGGCTGTGCAGTTCAATCACTGTCAAGTGCAAAGAAAAGGGGTCTCTTGTGCAAAATTTCATGATTCACAATTGATTAAATAGGGGTGTCATTTCATGGCTGAACAGGGAGGTGCGCGGAGAGGAGAGGGGGGTAAGGCTTTTTCATGCCCTTGTGAGATATGGCTCAGAAATCGCCTGATGGGCCCCATTCAAAGCTGGAGATGTAAAGTTCTGGGGTTTATTCACAGAGGAAAATAAGAGGCCGGTATAAGAAAGAGGAGGGGGTAGAGAGACACAGTGAGAGAATTGCCAGTATCTTCTCGTGGCTTGTTGAAGGGCTTTCATGCCCTTGAGAGATATAGACCTAATATACGGTATGGAAGCCACATGATTTAGATTCCTGTTGTCATGTGGAAACTCCCAGGGTTCACCCAGCAGGGAGGCAGAGGAGGACAGAGGAAGTGGTTGTGAGAATAAAGGACCAGGAAAGAGGATGGTTTTGAAGGAGTGAGTGGGCATATATCATTTCACTGTACTCTACAAAAGGACATTGACTACAGTTGTAATGAGGTTATAGAGAAATATTTCAGCACTGCATTGTGGGAACTGTATTGACTTGCAAACCTCAGACTGTAACCAGTGAGTCAGAACTGTGTCTGAGCCTGGTTGGAAGCAGTGTTGCAAAAGAACCCACTTTATGCCCACTGGGGTTCAGTGTTGATAAAGACAATCTCATGCATAACTACATTTAGGAAACTATTT
This sequence comes from Oplegnathus fasciatus, assembly GCA_003416845.1. NCBI lineage: Eukaryota > Metazoa > Chordata > Actinopteri > Centrarchiformes > Oplegnathidae > Oplegnathus > Oplegnathus fasciatus. The sequence goes on from NTHP01000026.1 coordinate 1,436,965, forward strand.
TATAATTGACTATTTACCTAAATCTATCATAAATGTTGTAAACAACATGTTGCATGTGATGTAAACCAATATGCACTTCCTACAGGTCAAACTAAACATTAGCCCTGTTAACACTTTAATATCATTACATCTCTAGCTGTGTCCACAATCTCTCCCTCATTCACTCATTCACTACTCCACAAGTTTATTCTACAGGGAGCAGTCAATCTGGATTTAGAACATGTAAGAATCATCATCATTGAGTAGAGATATTGCACTTTTAGAGCAGATGTTTTACACTTCAGTACAGTCCCTACTGTACATAAACACTGAGGCACTCACATCCTCAGATTCAATACCCTCCCTGGCTTCTGGCTTCTGCTGCCTCCACAGCAGAGAAATCATATTTTACTCCACACACACACACACGGACACACGCACGGACACAAACACACACAGGCCCCAGGATAAATGTGACTTGCACTAAACCAGTCTCACAAGTGACTAGTGTGTGTATGTGAGTGTGCAGACTTGTGTGTGTACAGTATGGTGTGTGTATCAGTGTGTCTGGAGATGCAGGTGTGTGTGTGTGTGTGTGTGTGTGTGTGCATGTGTGTGTTGCGTGTATGTGCGTGTTTAGTAATCCGTCTATGTAAGCTGCTGGGATGCCGAGTAAAGATTTTTAAGGGGAGAAGGCGAACCAAACCTTGCGAGACTCAGGCAGCCCGGCTTCACTTTTGCCACATGCTCTGGGGATTTTAGCTCTAACATTGTTCCCAGTGTGAGTTTCCTTGTTGTTGGTACACACTCAGAATAAATCTTTGAGGTTATCTGAGGTTGCCTTTCAACTCTATTTCTTCTTAATCCAATTTAGAGGGAAAGTTCCAGAAGAGAATAATCTTGATATCAACACATTTATGGTATTTTCTTATTTTTCCACTGTGGCGTTCACTTCAGTTCATTTCCACAACAGTGAGCAGATTCTAGATTCAATTATGCCCAGTAAGTGACTCTTTTACATTTCAAGCATTTATCTGATGCTCCTATGCAGGGCGACTTATAGTAAGTGCAATACATGAATTAACTTGAATTCTAGATTTCCGCTGCTCAAAACAGCCAAGAGTAAGGAATTTAATGGTCAAGAGTGTGAGCGTAGAATACTAATGTGTGATCGTGCTACATGAAGTATTAATGGCCAGGAAGAACAAAAGAGTTTTTGCAATGCAGGAGGAAGGTAATTAAACATAGAAGTGGCTATATCGAACATATAGGGAGGTGGCACTGAGTCAACACTGGAGGCCGAAAACAGCTATACTGTAAACTATTTCTCAAACTGCCTGGGGAGGAGAGGAATTTCCCATAAATCTCTTTTTATCACCCTTAACCAAACCTTTATTGTGTTTTATTGATACTTTTCGTCCCCTGGTAGCAGTGCATTCTCTGGCAACAGGATACTGTACCTTGCCCAACAACTTATCTAACTTACACATTTTGGGAAATATGCTCTGCTTGTTTGCCGAGCGTTAGATGAGAAGATCGATACCGCTCTCATGTCGGTCTGTTAAAGATGAAGCTACGACCAGCTGCCTGTTAGCTTGGCTTAGCATAAAGACTGGAAACGGGAGAAAGAGCTAGCCTCTTGTTAGTTTAACCTGTACCAAAAAGGAAGTGTAAAAACAACATGTTTAATTTTAATTTAGCACCACGTTAACATGTTCAAGTGTGAAATAGACACAGTATGTACTTTGATATTAGCCTGTAAATATGGCGTTTAATAATTAAGAGATAAGACTTTTATCTTTTTATCAGCTTATCTTGATGTTGAGTTGGGTTTTAAATAGTTATCCATAAATAAGATTATTATTATTATTAAAAGTGAGGCAGATGTCAATCAAGTACAGTTTTCCCACACACCCACACAGTCCTGAGATGAGGTCTAAAATCCATGCATGTGCAAGGCTTTAAATATATCTGTAGTATCCTAGGATGATCTGAACTGCACAGATGTGGGCTTCGCATATCAACAGGCCATCAGAGAACATCAATGCTTTGAGTGGGCTGAGCATTATGTATACACAAGTGGAGCTCTGGGGAAAAAGTATTGCGAGAGATCACAAAAGTATTGCAGTGGCGTGCAAACATATTGTGAGGGAAGCAGATATATTTTTTAAATTCCGCTGCGGCCTTGTAGGAACTCCTCAAAGAATCCCCCACCCTCGCAGTTAATACATTTCTTCACATGTCTTTGTGTGGAACGTTTGGCTTTGCTGTGTTTAAAAAGGTTCCTGTTTTGAGGAAGAGGAACTCCGAGTAGCTTCCTTGCTTCTGCGGTTATGAGTGCAGAGGTTTGAGTTTTTTGTCTGCTTGCCCAGTTGGAATTCATGCACGCGAATATAGTGAGTGAAGCCATATAATTACACTACAAGAATATCCATCAGAAAGAAGTGGAAATTCAACAGCAGTTTGTGAATTCACCTTTGCCCTCTTTTCGTAGCGAACACCCACGAGTCTCAACCCCAGGATCATTGTCTCTGGAAGACTTTGATCTTTTTTCAGCGGTTTCATCTAGTTACAATCATTACAATTATTTGTCTGTTGAAGAAGATTCCCAGAGGAGAAGCATTTTTGTTTATTTTTTTGCTTCCTTTTCAGATAATGCATCCTTTCTCCAAATTTCATTTGCCAAGCCTAAAGCTGTTAAGTAGTTTTCAGAGGTTCTCACTGTCTGCCTCCTCTAGGTATTTGTAACACATTTGCACACATGCACAAAGACACACTCCCTTTTCACCACTTTCGCTCCGGGGCTTGTCGCAGGGCACACAACAAGAGGCTTCTGTGCATACCAAACCCAGACTGTTCTTTCAGAGCTGCCGCTAATCGTGCATTTGCGCACACACTCACGTACACGCTTACATTACATGTGACCAGCATTCCTCCAGTTTTAGCCGCTGGGAGAGAAGGGGGATTGAAGGGATTGACTGAAGGCAGAAAAAGAAAGAGAAAGGCAGCGGCGGCTCAGGAAATATTCATAACTGGAAGGTAGAATGCAATGAAAACCCCTAGAAAGTGAACCCAAGCACAACACCTTGACTGAGGCATCAAAAATATCTCTCCATGAGTCATATTTGTATTTCTTTCCCCTGTTTCCAGCTTGATTGTTCTTATTGTCAGGTTAAGACAATTTAGATCCTTTGAAACTCTTTACTGTAGGCTATTTGTCATTGAACTGAATTGAAGCTCAGTCTGCTTTACCATTCTTTGTATGAGTGTTTGATACCTAAACTGTGAATTTAAGAAAGCAGAAAAAGAGTAGCTGCTCTCGCCCCCAAACTCTACAGCTGATAAGCTACGATAAGTAAGACTTCTAAGAAGTCACTAAGCATTTAGGTCGTCCCGGCTCTACCCTGGCTCATTTCTCCGCGAGGTGTCCTGAGGTGCTAGAGCAGCTGTGAACTAAGTCTGTCAGTGTATCAGTCTCCCGTGTCATGCCAGACGCCACATCTTGCTCAGAGTATCGCAGGGATTCAGTCCAGGTAATTAATCTGAGCTCGTTAGCCACATGGCAGGCAGGTCGCAGCAGAAGCTGGCCTGCACACTGCCGAAGTGACTCAAGACCCACCTACTCACACATAGCTGCAATACAATGTATTTCTTAATAAACTTGACTGTGCGTTTATGTACGTGGTGGTAGGGTGGTCCGCATGGCTGTCCATACACCAGCTTGTGTTGACAGAGTACGCGCTGCTGGCACACGCAGTACCTTATCTCAGCTCGGCCCCATAGGAATGATGTCTTTTAAAGGAAGCGGGCTGGGAGGGTGGGGTGAAACTGATATGTGCTGCTACCTTGCTCTCCCTCACATCTACCGTGGGACTGCAACAGTAAATGATGGCATTAGGGAGGAGGGGAGGGGGCGGAGCAGATGAACTGCTTTCCTTCCTAGAGCGAGGGATGATACGTGGGCCAGGGGACGAGGAGGAGGAGGAGGAGGAGGAGGAGGAGAGTGGTGAAGCTGGACAGGTGCTGAGAGAGAGATATGTGCTCTTTTTTTTTCTCTGCTGCACAGGAGATTGGGGGGAATGGAGAGAAAGGGAGAGAGGGAAAAAGGACAGGTGAAATATTTCCCCCTGTGGCAGAGGAAATGGGGGAAAGTGGAAAGGGCCAGCTCTGTATTGAGAAATGGACTAAACCATTCCCGGAGGGGATGCTGAAACTCCCAGCCCCACAGGCCCCTCTCTAAATGTACCTACCAGTGATGGATGATATTAACGTTTACCCCCTCTGCTTTTTCCTCACTCCTCAGCAGAGCTCAGGGAGGGCTGTTTGTGTGTGTGTGTGTGTGTGTGTGTGTGTGTGTGTGTGTTTGTGTGAGTGTGCTCAACCAGCACACCGCATGCCAGGCAATCCTGGCTTGGCCTCCTCGACACTCCCGAGGAGTAGAAAACATATCCCTTCTAACAATCGATAGCTACCCCCAGCTCCCAGCCCCATCTGCAGTCCAACGCAGCTCCTATCTCCAATGGCCGCCACCACTATTAATTCTGTGCCCCACCGCTTCCTGCTTAGAGCCCGGTCCCCGAGATTAAAGAGCAACACAGCTTCTGGAGTCCTTTGCTCACAGGAGGAGGGGGAAAAGGAGGGAGGAGGGAGCACAGTGTGAAGATTGTTTATCCAGAGGAATCTCCTCAGTGCCAGCTTACAAATACTACTCATTTCCACTTCAGGGCCACATGGGGCTAACCTCGTCTGACTCTTAGCCGCGTCAATTAATTTGCAACAAATCAACATCTTTGTGATGTTTTTTTCGCTTTTTTCCCCCAAAACAAAACAATTAGAGCCAGCTGGGATGCATTCAAAGAAGTAGTTTTAAATACAGCAATCTCATGCTAAAACAATTAGTCATTTAATCAGTCAGCTGATCAAAATGAATGTAGAACAATTTTAGTAGTCGAATAATCGTGGATGAGTCATTCATCAAGCAGGAAGGCAAAACGTTTGCTGGTTCCAGCTTCTCAAATGTGAGGACTGGATGCTTTTGTCTTACGTGATTGTTAATTCAATATTTTTAGGTTTTGGAGGGATGTTAGGATAAAAGACGCATCGGCACCTGATTGTGACTGATCTGTCTTTTTCTTCTCCCAACTTGCAAAATCTCAGAAGGTTTTATTTTTTTCTCAATATTGCAACGTGCGGCTCTGGTTAATTACTGCAAACAATCGCATGATGTGATCAATCGATCAATGAATCTTGTCTCGTTATCAGTTCAGTTACTAGATAGAAGCAGTCGCCTCACTTATTGAATACGTGGCCTTTGGTGTGTGATGTATCCCTGAAGGTTAAAGAATAGTTAGACATTTTGGGAAATTCTTGTTCTTGCCAAGAGTTAGATGAGACGATTGATACCACTCTCATGTCCGTACGGTAGATATAAAGCTACAGCCAACAGCTGGTTAGCTTAGCTTAGCAGAGCTTGACTGGTAGCTGTCACTTCCTGAAGTCCAAGAAATAGTCACTATCATTTTTTCTTTTCTTTTTTTTTGTAAATTTAAACAAACAAGATGTAACATGTTTATGTATTTTCCAGGTTTCCAGGCTAGCTGCACCCCCCTGTTTTCAGTCTTTATGTTAAGCTCAGCTAACCAGCTCCTAGCTCCAACTTCATATTTACCAACGGTTAGATTGTATATTAGTATGAATTCAGTGATGAGAGAATATGGAGAATTTTTCATCGGCTAACGTTCGGTATCCATCTGCTGTAAAAAAAAAAGTAGATTTGTTCCTTCAGGATGGGCTGAGGGACAGTCTTGCGCTGTTGTTTTTATTGTTTGCTCACTTGGGCATTTTTCCAATTTAACTGTGTCCCTCATCTTCTCATGTCTCTCGCAGTGGGGCTCAAAGCGGGAGTATCCGTTTCTCCAGGGCAAACACATGCTGCCTCTACTTGCTCTCTCCCACCCTTAAATGCGCACACACACACACGCACACAAAAGTGAACACTTTTAGAAAAAAAATCCACAAGAATCATGCGCTGTACACACATAATCATGAATGCACACAGACTCATCTTACCTCTGCAAACAGCCAGTGACTTGCACTGCATGGATTAGCCCCCTAAAGCATTCCCTTTGAAACTCGGCAAGTAGGGGATTTCTTTTTAGGTGATCACTGGCCTAAGCAGCTGTTACACGCAGGATTAGCAGGTTCTGCCATTCAGACAACATGGTGTGTTCAAACTGGCAGGGTGAAGAAAGTAGAGAAAGACAAGGAGGGGAGGGGAGGGGAGAGGTTATGACAGGCAGGAGCAGAGATGAAGTTGAGAATGAAGGGGAGAGAGAGGAGGGAGAAAAGGAGGTGCGAAAGATGTGAAATGGGGAACAGATGATGAGAGAAGGGGAGTGAGATGTGGTGCAGAAGGGATGAGAGGTGAAAGGAGCAGAGCGGAGGGGTGGAATCGGGATGTGTGAAGAGAAGTGTGAAGGGAAGGAGAGGGGGAAAAGGCAAAGAGTCGAGAGAAGTCAGAGTTGCATGGAGAGAGATGTGTGTAGGAGGAGAGGAGAGGAGAGGAGAGGTGAGGAGAGTAGGAGAGGAGAGGAGAGGAGAGGCAGTAGCTTTAAGGTATCCAGTGTTGTGAGAATCAGACCTCTGCCAAGGAAGCAGCTTAAAAGGAGCTGACAATGAGAATATTGTTCCTCCTGTGTTTTTCATCCAGTTTGTTGTTTCTTGTCTCACTTCTATAATATCATCCCCCTCCTGTCCCTCCGAGTGTGAAAGTGTGTCATCCAGCCACCTTTGTAATTGTGCTGGTACAAGCTGTTTGCAGAGAGGGAAGGTTGATGGGCTGATAACATGCCTGGCTTTAGGGGTGGAACGACATTTCCATGCTGAGCGGCTTGCTCACAATAGCACCTCCCTTGCTTCCCTTGTGTCTCTCACCTCTCCTGCTTCCATTCTGTCTTACATACCTCATATTGCACTTAGCTCCCCCTCCCCTTTTCTCTCCTCCTTTCTGTGTCTTGTAAATGGAGAAACACATCAGGGATCCCTGTTGTTATGAGCTCTATCTTTCCTCGGCTGCTGTTTGTCGTTCCGTTCCCCCTCACTTTTACCCCTCCGCCTGTTCTCGTGTGTGTCTAGCAAGGTGTGCAACAGTGGTGTGGCAGCCAGGCAGCTTTCTTAGTTTTCCGTTTGATGCATCGCGGCACATTTCACTGGAACAAGCCAGCGCTTCCTGGGAGCAGAACTCATGCCTCGTGTCAGCGCTCCTTCGCCTTGCACTCCCCACTTTCACTCATTACCCTTTTTCCTCTTTCTGCTCTCCCCTGTGCCCCTCCTCCGCTTTCAGACTATACTGCTGGAAAGATAGGGAAATTGTACATTCAGACGTTCACACACACACACACACATACTATCTCACATATGCAGACGCACAGCGCTGACAAGTGCAGCCTTTCCAGTCACACGCCACACCACTACAATTTCTTCACATTCTCATGTGGCTCGACCGAAAAAGGAATTGTACACATGCATGCACACACACACACACACGCATAAACACAAACACCCACACAATCTCACAGTCATATTCTGGCCCTTTATCCCTTCTTGGTAATCTGTTTACGGAGTGCTGGGCCCATTTGAGGGAGAATTTAATTGAAACCGGGGCTAATCTGATGATGGCATGGAGCGGCAGAGCCCTCAGCCCTGCATCACCTCCAGTAAGGTTGCACCTTGTAGTCCTCACACTCAATACCTTGCTACTTCATTTCATGCCTCACGGTTCAATGCGGCGCTGCCCACTCATACATGCCACATTGATTGTTAATCCGACATTTGATATGCACCGCTCTCACTCAATTCTGATCTTGTTTTTCTTGTTTGTGTCCTCCCTCCTCCTCTTTTCTCACTCCCCACCATTTACCCAACGCTTCCCTTGCCTTTTTCCTCCTGTTCCCTGTATCCTCTCTTCATCCAGGATGGATATTACTCCCACCGGCCGAAGGAGAAAAATAGAGTGGACAGCAACAACGAGAACTCTGTGCCCAAAGACTTTGAGAACATAGACAATAGTAACTTTGGTGCGCGCTCACAACCACACCGGCAGTCTGTAGGGGCCACCAGCAGCAAGCAGCAGCGGGAGCATCTGCAGGAGAAGGCCCACGCCCAGCAGCAGGCCTGGCGGGACAACTCTCCGAGTCTGGGCCGCAGCTCAAACGAAGTGCTGCCTGTAGGCCACCAGCCGCTGGCGGTCAGCAACAATGCCTCCTACCCGGGTGGTCAGGGCGTCGCGGGAGTGTCGCGTCAACACTACCGTGCCTCACAAGTCCAGCAGACCCAGTCGCAGCACAGACATCAGCACCCCCACAAGAGGCAGGCGACTGCGGCGCCGCTGGAGGTGACCTACGACCAGCCGCCCAAGTGCGAGATCAGTGGGAAGGAAGCCATTTCAGCCCTATCCAGAGCCAAGAGCAAGGAGTGCCGGCAACAGATTGCTGAGGTGTACTGCAGACACAAGGAAGGGCAGTTAATGCCTGAGAAGGTCACTCGCTACTGCCCCCTCGAGGGTGAGTAATTAGTCATCATAATGAATTTGATTGATTATTTGGTTTTAGTTAATACAAATGGTTATGCCTGTGAAGTTAGTGCAGTCACTCTGTATTCTGCACGAAAAATGCCAGACTGATTGGGTCGATATCTATCAAGCTTCCCAGCGCAGGGACATCTGATTGTTGAATTCCTAATGGTTGTGTCATGTGAAACCATGTTTTGTACAATATCAGACGCCACATAGATACCTTAAAGCTCCTGCAAACTTGGTTTCAAATCTTGAGTATTCTCTGTAACATTACATTTTCATGACGTAATAACCAAACAATCAAAGAATCATCCCATTTATTGTTTTGTGTAACACTCAGTTTACCCAGTCTGCTTCATCAGGTCTGTGTGGAATTGGATCAGATTTGATTGACAGAGCTGGCAACATAAGCAAACAACCCCACAACAAATTTAGATTGAAATGTTGCTAAACTCTGATTGGTACACAGAAATACGTGACATCACCTTTTCCCAACTGAGCCCTTCCCACTTTAAACCAGTGAGAAATGCAAGGACGAAACACACAGACAGAAATCTCTGTTGTGAAATAACCAGAGCATTCAAACTTGGCAGAAAGGTTTCAGTTCATGTAGGACCGCATTGCTCATAGTAAGAATCTGGTTGAGAAAATAGGTGTTTAGGGCCTTTAACACTTCACAGTTTTTTTTTTAGCTGTGCAAAATGTCAAAAAAAGATTATTTGGTTCAGTCAATAAAATGTTCTGATTTAGCTGGGTTGGAGGTTGTGTTCATGCTAAGGCCTTTCTCTCCAAACACTGTATGTATGCACTCAAAGTACTATAGATACTAAGATATATGAGGATAAATAAACGCAGCATTTATGTGAAAGCAGTAAACATAGATGAGGCAAAGGAGCCATTCTTGAGAAGTCTTACTTCAGTGCTCTTTAAACAATTGCTCATCTCAAATCACTTTAAAAAAACTCCACAAATAGATTCAAAATCAGGAGATCAATAAGCTAACAGAGATTTGATTATTCTAGGAGACTTTCTAAAATACAAAACGCAAAGAATAACCTCCTGGAAATAATACTGACAGGTTGTCAATGTTCTTTCCTCATATAAATTTGACATTTCCTTTTTTTCACATTTCCTCCTGCTGTCTGCTGCACAAGCTTGTTTTTCATAGCAAAAAAAGAAAAGTGATATCCGCAAAGCTAAGTACAAAGAGTGTAGTCTGACCAGTCAGGCTTTAGTACATGGTAAAATATTTCCTGTTCTTGTAATTGCAATTCTCGTCAAAGGCGAGAAATGTCTATTTTGCTGATGTGTAATTGGTGAAGTAAATTGTTGGAGAAAATGGGGATACTGCTTGTATTCTCTCCAAATTGGTTTCCAATTTTCATTTGTTTTGTCAAGCTGGCCACAGAACACAGGTTCTCAAACAGACGCACGCAAACACACACACACACACGCATGGGCTTTTTTTTCTCAAAGAATTTATGGACATCTGCAGTCTGGTTGTGGATTCTGTAAACAGAATCTGTTGCGGCTGCCGCCATCAGTGAGCAGCATGCATCAGCAACCATGTTTAAGTGAACAGCACATACACACACATGCATTTATACACATGGGAATGGACAGAATGCAGTGTGGACAGCAGGGGAGGAGGAGAAAGCTATTATACATCCTGCCTGTTGTAGTCAGATACCTTCCCGGCCCTCGCTCGTGTTATTAGAACTCGAGGAGGCACCGTGACTTAGCAACTTTTGTGCATTCCCCTTCCCAAGAGCAGGAGTATCGTTTCTCTGTGCCTAAGCCCCTGTCATCTCACACAGCAACTCACCATCCCACTCAAACTGACAGTTTGATCAAAGGAGACAAAGAAATTGAAAAGGGCTTTCCCCTGGTGGCTGGGCTGTAACAACACGACAGCTAAATTAAATCACTTTTCTTTCTTACTCTCCGTCTGCCTGCCTGCTGCCTGCCAATGTGTTATCTCTCTCTCTCTCTCGCCCTCTCTCTCTCGCTCTCTCTTCCCTCCTCTGTTCCCCATCCCAATTCTAGTCCTAACCTTGTTAGCAGAAAATTGTCCAATTTGATTTGATCGGTATTCTGTCCTTGAGGCCTTGGCTAGATTAGCAATTGTGTTAGCTCTGGTATTAGCATCATTGAATACAGGAGGTACATGTTCAATCTCTTTGCCTCCCATATGCTAACTTGGCTAATAATGATATGACTGGGCTGCGTTGCTCCTGCAGGGGTACTAGCTGACAGCCATTGACCTTGTACCCATGTAGCTTTAATCTAATGGCCTTGTACTGAAATAGATTTGTGTATAAATCTTACTTAAAGCTACTATAATCAATATATTTGTAATAACAATAGATGAAATGACTTTGTGTAATGTGAACACAATGACAAACCCATAGATAATTGGCACCCAAGTATGAGCTTTGTAGCTTCTATTAGCTCATCGTCTTGGTCTTCTGGCGAGAAACTTCACTGTTTTGGTTCACTCTCACCGCTCTTATAGCATCATACCTGCCCAGCACCAACAGGCAGACAGAGTTAGCGACTGCAGGGGAACTTAGTGGAGCATTTAGCGGATAAAGAGCCAGATATTTACCCGAGCTGGTTGTTGGCTGATGGTGTTAGCTGGTGATATGGTAGATAGGAGGGATGTATGCTCTGTTGCTCGCTAATGTTTGGTTGTTACTTGGTGGATTTAGCAGCATGCTGCCGGTGATAGCAACATGCTAGTTTGCTTAGCATGTTGTTATGCTGGTTGTTGTAGCTAGCTCCAAATGAATGCTATTGTTGCTCCGTGTCTGCTGGATGTGTAAATAGGCCGCTGTTGGCAAACAGCTTCGCCTTAACTTATGTCAGTGTTGTGTTCAGTGCCAAAAAATGTGTTATTACAGGTTTAAAGAAAAGGAAATTAAATTTGTTATTGTATTCATATAAATCAAATCCACAGATACGATTTATATGTCTGCAAAGCTGGCTTTGTGGATGGTTTGAAGGAGCAGTCGCCGTCCCCGAGACATTTTCAAATGCAATTTGATACAAGCCCTTTGGGGTGTAGCTCAGCTCTTGTTCTAACCTCTCATATGAGCAGTTAAGATGGAGGGTGGGTAAGAGCCCGAAGTTACACAAGATGATGGAGGAAGAGAGTGGGGTGATAGCAGATGAGGGAGAGGCAGTTTAAAAGATTGATGGCGATGGGAAGGATGATGAAGAGTGATGAGTTCGAGAGGAGGTTTTTTTTTTTTTTCAGAATAGGCCTGCGGTCTCCTCAGGTGCGGAGTCTGCTAAAAAAATACTTCACATAAAGCTCTTCTGCAGATAAACACACATGCTCGACAAAACTGACAGTAAAATTTAAGTTCTCTCACACACACACACACACACACAGCAGTGCTCATTAGTTCAGCTAGCTAGCATAGCGCACACTCTCAGAGTGCTTTGTGAAGCCACTGGCCAATTATCCGTGTGCAAAGCAAACCAGTGAACCTTCTTAGCTGGCCACCAATTACCGTTCAATCTGATACGGCCCACAGCAGATTTCCCCCCTGAGCTGTCACACACACACACACACACACACACATGCAGCGAGAGAGAGAGAGAGAGAGAGAGAGAGAGAGCGAGAGAGAGAGAGAGAGAGAGAGAAGTGAGAAATAAGTATAAGTGACTGACAGGAGCCACGGCCAATTGGGACCAATTGGAGCCAAGGGAGTGTGTCATTAACCCCAACCTTGTGGTCAACCTTTGCACAAAGCCATGTTGGACACCTGCCCTTAAATTTGAATGAATGAGATTAGTTGAACGGGAGGGACCAGGCCTTCTTAGGCCGCCCCTGTCAACTCATAAAGGGAAGACATGTCGGACACATGCCCTTAAATTTTGAGTAATTACAGGACTTTAGGGCCAGACGGGGAGAGGAGCCGGGAGGGGCATTTTTGAGCGAACGTAACCTCAGGGGAATAAACAGCCCCCCATCTCAGTATTCCCTCAGCTTCCTCTACTTCTTCAGCACAGACAGACTCTTGGGAACTGAAGTCCCAAATTGTAGTCATTAATCTCCTTAAGGCACGTTCTGTGAACAAACATGTCTCATAAGCTGCGTGTGCGCATTTGCTGTAATAACTGAAGATTTGAAAACAAACAATGTCTGGGATAATGTTGGGGGACTTGATGGTGCAGAACTGCTTTGAGGAAGGTTGTTTTCAGGTTTGAAGTGCAAGTGTTTGTTTTTGAACGGTTAAGGCTGGCACAAAACCACACAGTGGAGCTATGCGAGGTTACCAATGGCTCTCCAGAGACTGTTGGAATTGTTTAATTTGATAGTGGCTTGGCAGGCCGCAACCGGGGCAGTGTTTGCCTGTATGCTTATTGTTGTCATTTGTGTGAAATCCAAGGCATCTTCTGGGAGTTTTGCCGGAGAGGAATGATGGCACATTGTCAAACCGTGCTCCACCCTGAAAGCCCCAGAGGAATCGCTTATAGGATTCCTGTCTGAATGAGGATAGTAGTTACAGTGTGTGTAGCGTCTGGTTGAAATTGTCATAGTTCCAATTCAATCACATAAGAAAATGGATGAGTGAGTCATGGTTTTGTGGTTGTGTCTTTCTTTTCCACAGCAAGGCTCAAATAGCTCTATGACTTTTTTTGCTCTTATTCATTCATTTATTTATTAATATCTCAATTGTGGCATGGCTTTCTTTCCCAGTGCAGAATCCCGACCAGTTTGGCCTCCTGAGAACATCTTTTATGTTTAAATGACACAGTGGAGGGCAAAGGGAAGTTAACCTTGTTATACAACTACCTCTGTCTGTTACAGGCCGTACCGTATTATAGTCTTTCTGTACAGTATGTCTTCAATAGAGCATCTTCATTGGTAGTTATAAAACAGGTACTTCCTCAGTTCAGACAGTCACACTTAGACACAATGTAAAATACCCTCTGAATGTTCACTTTTGACATAGCGGGTAATTACTATGAATATGCAAATCATACCACTCCAATTGCTCCTTACTGTGTTGCCTAGCAACCTTGTTGTTTAGCAATTTCCGTTTATTGTTTAATAAAAGAATAACATTTAATTATCATTAATAACTATATTCATTATGCTTTGGCATTTGCTTTCTTTGTCCCTGGAAGATATTTATAGGTGCTCCCCATCATATAGTGACTAATAGCGCTGTTTGTGCAGCCTTTCATAGATGATCAAATAAATAACAGATTTGATTTGGTAATCAAACAACAGCAAAATAACCCCTGAATGTATTGCTGATGAAGAATCCATGCAATGTCGTGGGAATTAAATGGAGTTAATACAAGATTTCTATTCACTGGTAGGATTTCATAAATATAGACATTGTTGTCTTTATACCTCACAGGTAAAGCCAATGCTAATGTCCAGTGGGATGAGGACTCTGCTGAGAGCTTTCCATCAAAACCAGTCAGAATAGCATTTGTCCTGGTGGTCCATGGACGAGCCTCTCGCCAGTTTCAACGCCTCTTCAAAGCCATCTACCACACCTCGCACTACTACTACATACACGTCGACCAGGTGAGCCACAGGGGGTCTACAGACATGATGTACCTTTAATATGAAACTCGTAAAAATCATTGTTTTATCAACGGAAGCTTGGCTAGAATATTAACATTTTCTTTGTTTTTCAATTACATTAACGTGTGAAATTTAATCTCTTGGTATCAGACGCAATATTAATCAGTGTGTGATCTTTTCCTTTGTTCCAGCGCTCTAACTACCTGCACAGGCAGGTGCACGCCTTGGCTGCCCAGTATCCGAATGTGAGGGTGACACCCTGGCGCATGGCCACCATTTGGGGTGGTGCCAGTCTGCTGACCATGTATCTTCGCAGCATGGCTGACCTGCTGGCCATGACGGACTGGAGCTGGGATTTCTTCATCAACCTCAGTGCTGCCGACTACCCCATCAGGTAACAAGGATGGATCTCAGAGCAAGGAGAGTTCAGAAAAGGATAGCAAGGGAGGCCTGAGGGGAAGGCAGTCAGGTAATGAATTGTCCTGTAAGGAAATGAAGTGAGGTGCAGGGGCAAGCATCTAATATAGGTGACAAAGGCAATCACCAGAGCTCAACAATAGCAGGCCGCTCTCAGCCAATATGGAAGAAATTCAATACATGCTGGTCTGGGCTCTTGTGGTTAACTGCGAGCTTTAAATAAAGAGTCACTCCAAACCAAACAGATCAATGAAGTAGAACCTCTGCTTTTCTCAAACACTATTCGTTAACGCTTTCTCTTCCAGGTCCCTGCTTCCTTGCTTGCACTCCATTGAATAGGTTACATGGTGAACTGATTACAATTTAATTGCCCAGGGTCAATACCTATTGACTTTCCAGGCCTGTTGTGTACTGTACGGTCTGAAAGTCATCTCTCCACTGGAAAACATCGCTTTTAAAGAGCTGTAAAAGGTAATTAAAGCCACAAAGTCTACGTGAACTGGACATGAAGTCATGGAAACAGCCTATTGGAGGAGACATTTTGTGACTTGTACTTTTTTATGTGAGTTTATAGTCCTTCTGGGAGTTCAGGGTCTGCTGGGTTTTTGATGTAACTCTGCAGCAGCCAATTAAAATCCTCCTATTAAGGAGAGAGTTATCTCTTCTGCGCAGCCAGATGTCCACCTATTGAATTTAGACAGGCTGTAATGGCCACTGGGTAAAAGGAAGCTGGATCTGCTGTCTCCACAGCTGGAGCCAAGATGCAGGGGCAAATGTGGATTTTGTTCATGGACGGGTTCAGTCTTGTTGTGTTTAGTTTTTTTTCGCCATATCGATGAACGCTGCTGACACGCTGTTTGCGTATGTGTGTCTCTGTGTCTGCACCAGTGTGTGCACGCCTGAGTTTATGTCTTGCCGTCTGCGTAGTTCAGTGTGTCTCAGTGCCTGTCTGTGTACATGTGTGCATATTTATCCTGTCTGTGCGCCTGTCTGTCTGTCTGCCAGCGCATGATTAAAGGTATTTGCGAGTGCGCGCGCTGAGACACTGTTTCCTGCGCGTCTTTTGCCTCCTCATTTGCATGTGGGTGATGTTGTTGAGAAAAGGCTGACAGTGGAGGTTTTAAGCCCCATCTGTTGGGAAACGAAACGATTGATGGAGCGAAAGAGGGAGCCGAGAGGCAGAAATGACAGGGAGAGGCGAGAGAGGCAAGAATAAGCAGTTAGGTGTAGGGGAACAAGAGGGAACTGCATGTTTTGGATCCATGCAATATGGAAATATGTAAATTGCACTCTTGTATCTTTGCTTAGCAAATACATTTGTAACCACGGCTTAGATTTGACCAAGTCTGCACACTGCATATTTACTGAGTTGAACTTCCAAATGTGGTCCTTTTAAGTGGCAGGCCTGGGTTCAAGCCCCCGTGAGAGGGAGCATCCGTGTTGCTCGAGTGTCCTCAAGCAAGAAACTGAAACCCATTCAGCTGTTTTGTCGCTGACAATCCTTTCTGATTTCTTTGGGAATGGGATCAGGCGGAAAGAGACACTCTCCCTTAGAAATAAACACCTCAGCATTACATTATCATTATGGACTATAGCACACTACAGCACAGAAAAACATGTCGGAATAAGCAGATGCCTCACTTTTGCCACGCTGCAAATACAACCATGTGTTAAGCTGCCAGTATGCTTCATCGGAACTGCCTGTCGGATGGTTGCATAGCTTCGGAAACCCCCTTTCCCCACACCTTTCTGACGTNGGTGTCCGACCATTTCTGTTACTTTCCAAAACTGACAATCCGACAGTCAATCAACAGCCAATCGCTGTCTAATAAAATGCAGGCAAAGAAACCTGAAACCACCAGCCCAGAGCGGACTTGTCAGTACAGAGAGCGAGAGTTTACGTTAGCATAATGAAAGACAGCAGACATGGTAGAGTGTGCAGTTTTTGGATGTGAACCGGACCCTGGAGCTTCCTTGTAACAGCTAACAAACAACATAAACAAATAAAAGATACAAACTACACTTACCATTCTGATACATCTGCTAGTCGCCAATTTTGGTGCACAACAGACTCCTCATGTGAGTCTGGGTCTGACTGAGGCTCAAACATGTAAGTTCCGGGTACTTTGGGTGGAAAGGCAGCTTATGTCTGAATATCGCCGATGTTTAACGCTAGCCATCTTGATGCGCACTGCTCTTTCAGCGGTCAACCTAGCTCAAGCAGCGGTGGTGGGCGGGGCGCGAGGCCAGATCGTGAATTTCTCAATGAGGGAGAAAGAGTAGATGTGCTTCCAGCCCCTTTTCAGAGTTTTTTTTTTTTAGCTGTTTATGTGGGAAAATGATGTACAACAAAATATTAATCATAGCAGAGTATTTTTACGTTATAGTTTTACAAAACATGAGTGTGGGCAACTTTAACAATATCACATCTCGAGGTCAGACAAGACCTTGTACTTTCTAGTTCTTTTCAAGCATTACCCAACCCTTATTCTTCCACTTCTTTTGTCAGTGGATTATTATTTATATTTTTGTGAACCCGCACCTTAAAGTAGCTTTAAGTTACAGTATTTTTGGTCACAGACTTTCCAAATGA
>NTHP01000026.1:1454104-1465485 GCA_003416845.1 Oplegnathus fasciatus
ACTTGTTTTTCCATTGTAACCATACTGCGCAGGTGCAGGCAGGAAAGAGGGGGTGGGGGCTCCCCTGCCCTGCGCTGCCCTGACTACTGCTGTTGTTATCAGTGGGACTGGAGACAAGCATTATTTCCCCTCTAATTCCCTGATAATGTCTGTCCTGCCGCATGGATGGCTCTCAAAGGCAAACCCAGAGCCCCTCACACCAGCAGAGGGGCTGTGTGTCCAGGGGGAGATATACTATGTGTGTGTGTGTGTGTGTGTGTGTGTGTGTGTGTGTGTGTGTGCACGCGTGTGTCCAGAGAGGCCAGAGGATGAGTTACACGCTTGCTTTGTCAGAGTACAACCCTCTTTCCCAGCTTTTATCTATATTCCTTGCTTTTACCCCCTTTTTTTTTCTTGAAAGCCCCTTTCATGGACTTTACAGCAGCTTTTAAGAAGTCTGAGCTTTGTGAGACAATGACTGGCTGCAGGCGTCATATCTTCTAATCTCTTTCACTTTGTCATCTCTGTCTCGGGAAAGTGTTGCATCTCATCTTTTAGCTTTGTTCCATAAGTGATAGGTGCCATTTCCTGTTGTGAAAAAAGGCCTTTATAACCCATTAGAACTGAGGCAGCTCGTTTGAAAGTGTAATTCTAAAAACTTTTAAAATTAAAGAACTTGTTGCAAAACTAGCAGGATTTTTACATGAAGTTACAGAACTTTTTATAGGTTTTTCCAGGACAAAGAATGTACGATTCATCTCTCATCTGTTTGAGTGTTGTTAGAGTGTGGGTTCATAACCTGTAATCCATTGGAATTCAACTAGTCCGCTCTGGAATGGTATATTTAAAGTCCCTGTTATAAAAAAGGCCCATTATTAATTTAACAGTGAGACCATGGAAGTGAAACAGTGGCATAATGATGAAGTTTAATTGGCTATGATATTGAAAAGGTGGACATTTTTTAGGTGTCAGGTGGGGTTGAGACTCACAGCGGTGTGTGTGTGTTGTGTGTGTGTGTGTGTGTGTGTGTTACTGTAATGTGTGCGTGTGAATACCACTGTGAGACAGAGCAGCCACAGGGCTGACAGTAAGCAAACTAGACCCAGTGGACGGGGTGACCACTCAGGTGGCAAATCTGGAGCTTGACATGAATTCCCCTCGCTCTGTGTGTGTGCGCGTCTGCGTGCCTACAAGCATTTTGTGTGTCTCTGTTCCTCTATATTGTATTGTCAGTGTGCATACTAGCAGATGCACGGTGTGTATGCATATGTGTGTGGGAAGTAGAGACAGAGTCGACTGAATGTGTCTGTACAGCACATCATCAGTTAGGCTTTATGGCTCAGGACCTCCTAAGATAAGCCCCCTAGGCTGTGAAATTGCTCCTTCAAGAGAAAATGACATTAATATGCGTTTGTCCCTCCCCCCACTGATCCTTGAGCTTTACCAGGGCCTCGCTGCTCTTTTAGAAAGGCAAGCCAAGCCATCATGAAAGGCTCTACCACAGATGAAATGTTAGAGCCATTGACTGGGGCATAGCCTGCAGAGCAAAGCTTTTAGCCTGTCTGGCCTGTGTATGAAGGAGTAGACTGCTCTACAATGTAAGAGCAGCATGAAGTCATTCATCAAAATCATGGATAGCACAATCTTTTGTATAATCCTAAATAGTTTTAACGGCTTGAAGGAACTGAGGGGCTGACGCTGAGTTCAGCCGAGGTCTTTAATTGATCGCTACGTGACTTAAAGCCTCTGAAAACTAAAGTATTTCTCTATCATTAACGTCACGTCCCCCCTTCCACTTAAAAATGTGTTTTGCTTGTTGTTTCTTCACTCGGATGTTTGACCTTCGCCATGCAGAGTTTGTTCTCACGTTCATCTTCAGAAGGGGGGAAGTTACTCTGAGCTCACCTTAAATCTCAGTTCAACACGTGTATTTACCAGCGTGATTTGTGACATCACAACTAGTTCAGAGCCAATCCTGGTCCAGTATGCAACTTACACAAGTGTGATGTGGAAACTCGAAGGCTCCAGTGTGTGCACACACTGAGAATGGCCATTTCAGTGAATTAGGAGACATCTTGTGTCTGGTAGTTAAACTTTTGATTTGCATATTCATAGATTTTAGATTTTTCAAGGAGGGAGATGGCGTAGATGTAGCTTTAAGAGATTTTTAACGAGTTAAGTGAACTATGTTGTGGAAAAACCATATCAGACACAAATGATTATTCCAAGTAGAATATTTTATTTATTGTAAGAAGCTAATTGGTAAAAGAATTTTTCAGGGCCTTTAAAGTTAGAGCTCTTCTGCTTTTGTAATATGAGGTATTTCCAAGAGAACCTGAATATGTGGGCCGGGTTTAGTTTACAAGCACACCTCTGACCCATGATATCACTCTGCTAGCTACATGCCATGAGCGGTCAAGAGAAAAGAGAGGGATGTAATGATAACTGAATATAAATACAGTATACACAATATACACAGTATACTGTATTTATACTATATACTATATACTGTATATATACATTTAGCATATAAATAATAGATAAATGAAACGTTAGCACAGGAACACAGGATTTAGGATTATTTCAGTGTGTCTTTATAGCAACCAGTAACAGGAGGATTCATTTGCATAATTTTCCTTCAAAGCTGACATTGTACGTACAGCATGCACTGTACTACAGAATCAATGTTCCACCTCCAGCTAGTTCTCGCCATATGTTTCCCAGTCAAAAGTAAGTAATTTTCTTCCATTTCAGGACCAATAACCAGCTGGTGGCCTTCCTGTCCAAATACAGGGACATGAACTTCATCAAGTCCCACGGCAGAGACAACGCCAGGTGAGATGCAAATTTTTTCTAACTTCATTTTAATCCCTACCCTTTCTCTTACTCTCTGGCTATAGCTCTCTGTGTTTGTCTCTCTCACTCACACACGCAGCAGCACCTATGCGCACACACAGCGCACTCCTGCCAGCACGGCGTGGTCACTGAATCATAATACAATTAGCTCCCATCTGTGGCTTCATTAATTAACCTTCTTGGTGGGGTGAGCTCGCGAGGTTGCTGCCAGGACGCCCTTCTCTGCTGCCGCCACCATGCCGCCCTCTACTTTCTGCCTCATCACACCCCGGTGACAAACCAGTCATCGTGCAACACTGTGGGCAAAAATACCCCCAAAACACATGAAAAAATAAAAACATCGGCCAGCATGGATGCATGAGTCAGCGTGACTCAGCGGTACATTTTTGTATTTGCAGTCACAGTGTTTTATTCAGTGCTGTTTGATGAAAGTGAAGCTGTTTTGTTCCCGATTTAATTCCATATTAACAACAATAATGATCTGGATAATCCACCACTATATGCATACTGTATGTGTGGATGGCTGAAACAAATTGAAAAATGCATGAGTGCCTTTCTAAAATGTCATCTGCGTATGTGCAGTGTATGCGCCTGCGCCTGCGAGCCACAAGGTCAATACCTCAACAGTCTTCGTCACTGTTCAGAGAACAGAAGGAACAATCTGACCTGGTTGACCTGAATTTGACTCCCTCCATCTGACACTCGATGTGTTCACAGGAGTAACACCATCCATTATGCATGCGTGGTGTCACTCTTCTTGTTGCTGATAGAAGTGTGTAGTGACAAGTGCGAACGACACATTTGTCAAGTCATATAAGGCCAAGGATAGGAGACAACTTCTGCAAAGGAAAGTAATCTTTGGATACACAACTAATGTGATACTACAGTACACTAATAACAATTCTTGTCTAAAATTATTAATCAGTAATCTCTGTAGTCAGCTGTTGTAGCAGTCGAGTTGTGTCTACACCTACCTGAGCATACTTTCAGTGTGCATTCAGCTCTTTTTTAGCTCATCTCGGTTTTTACCAGTTTTCACCAAAAAATGCCCAGATTTTTTTTCGAAGGAGCAGATTTTTTCCCTGATTTTATTACAAGCACTCAAAAGTTGTGTTTCCTATGTTCACTGAAGTTTACAGTCAACACAGGCCTCTTGTGACAAGCACAGCTCAGGAATCTTCTGTTTATAGAAAATAAAGAGAAAAATTGGGAGAAAATATACATGAGCTGCGGCTTATGCACAAGTGTCCCTCTAAATATAAAACAAGAACTACAGAGTGCTTGTTTTTATAAAAATAGTATTTTTAAAGTCTGATTTTCACTTGGATTTTTGTTCTACAGGTTTTCTTCCTCCATGTAAATTCACAAAATAATTGGCCCTCACTGTTTTGTTTATTTAATTATATTCAGTAGTCAGTATTTTAACCACATGCGTGTGTTCACCAGATTCATCCGTAAGCAGGGTCTGGATCGTCTGTTCTTTGAGTGCGACACCCACATGTGGAGGCTGGGTGACCGTAAAATCCCAGAAGGCATCTCAGTGGACGGCGGGTCCGACTGGTTCCTTCTCAACCGCATGTTCATCGAATATGTCATCAACTCTAAGGACGACCTGGTCACCAACATGAAGCGCTTCTACGCCTACACTCTGCTGCCTGCCGAGGTAACACACACACACACACAGACAGCGCTTTCACACGTTCAAGTGTTTCTTAACCTTTGACTGACAGGTAAGCACTGCTTAGTACTTACACTCCATCGCTTATAGAAACAGTATACACTGCTCCTTTTTCATCGCTGTGAAGGCAAGATGTAAAGGCCAACTTTCCAACCGTATACAAGGATTGGATGAGAACTGAATGATCTCTGTGGGGAAATTGGATTTTTATCATGAGCTTCTGTGAATCTCCATTCTCTGCTGCTACTCTATTTCCTCTCCGTGAATTGAATGGTGTAAAAAATAAAAGGTATACAATTTTCTAATTCTGTCTCTCTGTCTCTGCCTCCCTTCTCTCCCTCTGTCTCCCTATCCCATTCCTGCCTCTGTTTCTGTTTCTCAATACCCAGTCATTCTTCCACACGGTGCTGGAGAACAGCGCCCACTGTGAGAGCATGGTGGATAACAACCTGCGCATCACAAACTGGAACCGTAAACTGGGCTGTAAGTGCCAGTACAAGCACATCGTCGACTGGTGTGGATGCTCCCCTAACGACTTCAAGCCTGCAGACTTCCACCGCTTCCAGGTAACAATAACACACAACACTGATGTGGAGGAAGTCTCTTTTTGCTTGCAACCTTTTATGATCAATCAAGTGGCCAATCAGGGCCCATATTTATCAAACTTCTAAGAATCTAAGAACTCTAAAATTGATATTTATAGAAAGGGATTCTCAGGGACAAACAAACACTTAAGACAGTGTGGTAAAAATATATATATATATATATATAATGGTGACATTTTCATATTTTTTTGTACTTGTCCTTTAATTTTTTCATGTTTTTTCAAGAGATAATTAAATATTTGAAATAGAAGTTAATTAAGATAAGATAAGATACCTTTATTGATCCCCAGAGGGTAACTTCAGGTGTTGCACTAGCACAAGGACAGAAATAAGTACAGAGAAATAGAGAAAATTAATTAGAAGTAAATAAAATAGAAATAAAAATAGAAACTATACAGGAGCAATTAAATTCAAACTTACAAGGCAAGCAGCACACATACAGACAGTGTTGTACTTAAACTAATAGTGCCATACTGTCTCAAGCAAAGTGACACACTGATGTGATTTGTAGTAGTATTATATACGTGATATATATACAAGAGTGATATGATACTACAACAGTATACACCAGAATAATATAATATGATTAAAAAACGATACTTAGCAATATAGAAATATGATGTAGTACATAATGTAATAAAACAGTATAACATATTATTATATAGTATAATGTAACATAGTGCAGTATAATCTAATATGGGATATAAAATATAATATAAGGTGAAATGTAGTAGTATAGTATAACATAATATATAGTATAGTACAGCAATATAGCATATAATGTAAAACATGATAAATGAGTATAGCATGTTATATATACTGTATATATATATATATTTAGTATATAAATAAATACTAATACTATACTAAATAAATAATAATACCAGGGCAACTCCCTCATAAACGTATTGCGCAGGTTGAATATCTCTTTAAAATATTTTTGGCTTCTAGCAAGAAGCCATCACACAGAAATAGCTGCAGGCAAACCCTCCAACCACGGACGATTGGACTGCAATCAGCAGTGAAACTGAGTGAAGAAACTGGCCTTATCTCAAGACTAAGATATGAACATCAAGTAAAATACTGGAGAAATGGACTATATATACAGTATGTGTGTATAAGATGTAACCCATTCTCATTTAAAGACGCTGTTTCTGTACAAGTATTGTGCTGCCCATGTCAACCCACTCTTTTAGCATTAAAAATATCAATACAAATCAAGATGCAAAGAAAAACGCTCCAAAGAGCCAGCTTAGGAGTAAAAAAGTTGTTTGCTAAAAGTGAAGACAAACATTTATTGAGTGGCTTATTGACAGTGAAGTGCAGGAGGAACCTTTAAGAGCAGCTCTCAAGTGATCACATGATTAATCACATTTATGTTCAGAGCAGGAATAACCAATCAGACACGTGTATTTGCTACATATATATTGTCCATTCTAATATCTCCAGTTGCTATTAACACATGACGTTAACAACAAGTAGCCTCCAATCATACAAGTAGGAAACTACAGGAAATTGGCTAAAATGGAATGAAAAAGAAAGCTTGACTAGAGCTTTGAGGAAAGTAAGCTGCAGGTTGTCGAGGTACATCAGGTAAAAAGTTATAATGAGGAAAATCCAGTATCCAGACAGACAAAAAAGATGCACTGAAAGGGATTACAAGCAAAATCAATATCTGCTTCAATTGTGCCAAAGAGTGTAATATCCAAGGATCCAAAGGTTTATCTGTCATTAAGATGTGCAATATGGCGTGCTCTCTTGTGCTGAAAGACTAGTGTCAAAAAGTATGAGTAAGAAAAAATAAATATCATCAATATCAAAATTCAAGAGCATTTTTAAGTCAAAATAATTTTTATTCTTACATCTGTGAGTAGGAGTGTAAAAGTGAAGGATTTTTACTTTTGTCTTTCATTTAAGTCCAATTTTTGCTTTTAGCAGTTCGATAATAACAGGTCCTGGGCTGTGCACCAGATAAAGGGCCATATCCTCCAGCAGATGTCCATCAGAGACATCAGACAAACATACAAAAATGAAAATGAAAAGAATACACACAATCACTTCCAGTGGATGTTTGCAGCACCTCAGTAAGTCGTATGAAGTCAGCAGCAGTAAATTCTCTGCCCTCAAGGTCTGTCCTCTCAACCTCCGCATCCAGCCTGTTCCCACAGCTTTCACGATCAATATGTGCAAAATTATGTCTCGATTAGTATGACCCTGAAAGGGAAAAAAATTAATAGTAATTAGATCCTCTTTGCCTTGAGTATGAGGGAGAGAAGAGGTTAGTTAGCTTTTCAAAATGAAAGTGAATGAGTGGCAGTGACTCCAGGACCCCAGAGAAAGTCAGTATCGCAGTTTGACTTTTAATGTCCTCCTAAAAAGTAAAAGCTCCAGTACAAAGTGAAAACGTTCTGCCACAGTAAAATATCACTTCAAGTCATATCCTTTAAGTGCTGTGACTCACTTCGTCTCCCCTGTCCTTCACATCCCAGTCAAAGCCATCGTGCTGACCTCACTTCTCCCTTCGCCAGACCCGTCTGCCGTCTGCCTCGCCTCAGTCCCTGGCAGTTCAGTGCCAACACATTACCACAGGTCCTTGGCACTGCCGCTGGGTCTGGTTGGCACCCTGGTATCAGTGAAGTCCAACCCTGGGAACAAAGCGGCCTTTCCAGAAGCCAGCCAGGCCCCGGTATTAATAGGACTTAATATCCCATTGAGCGCACAGTCCGAGTTTCCCTTTGAACCACAGCATTAGGGAAGATACAGACAAGTGAAGTAGGCTTCAATTTGGTTTGCAGATGAGAAGAATAATTCAAGGTACAACGGAGTTTCCCACATGGTGATTTTGAGGTGCGCTCACCAGGGGAGGGGGTTATTCTGGAGAAGGAGAGTGGTGATGTGCCTTTTGTCTTAGAGCGTCATTGTTTAGTAATGTGTTTCAGAATGAGGTGCATTTGGGAAGTCTGTTGGAAAGACAGGCTGTGACAGGTTGGTACTTTTCAGTTGACTGCACCAAGGGCATGTCAGAACGCACAAAATGTGGGAATGTGTAACTACTAAAGCCTCCCTCCTTCGTGTTTCATTTGATATATGTAGCCAATCGCGGAGGGTTGATGTATCATCTGGTACCGTGTGAAGCCACACCAACATCCCACAGCCGCCGCTCCGGCATGAGAAAAAGCTGGAGTGTGCCACAGCTTGATAAGGTCTCCTTTTGTTTTTTTAGCAGGTAGCACTGAGGTGTTCGGTGCTGAGTAACTATCAGTAAATAGTTTTGCGTCTGGGACTGAAAAGATGTCTTTGTGTGTAAGCCAAGCTGTGGAGGCGGCAGACTTCATGATGCCCCATCAACCACACGAGCAACTGTGTGGCAGGGACAGAGAGGGTGAGAAAGACATGGGTGGAGCGGAGGAGGCCAGACAGAGCGACAAATACAAAGAACCGTTGAGAAAAGAGATGATGAATGGATGGATAAATCCAGATAAGGGACAGTACTCAAAAATCTGCTGTATCGATTTACATGCAGATTGTTTATGAGGAATCATTGGCTTACACTGGCTACAATTCCTGTAATGAAACTGTCTGACACAGATGCCCTGAGTGACTTGCAGCTCCAGCCCAAAATCCTTTCATCAATAGTTGCATTGTGATGTGATTAAATTCTCTCAATGGGTAATTTATTTTCCCCTCAATTTCTCCTCAACCTTTGGCACCCTGCATCTGAGAAAGCAATCACAAAGTCTTTCTAAGTCAATAAAGGTTTGGGGTTTTTTTAAGTATTAAGAGCAGAAAATGTATACTGTAGGACAGTATGTTTTTTCCCATCCTGTCTGCAGGGGTAACACGGGGTGTTTAGGATGGGTAGTTTCCGTCTTCATTCAAATATCACACTGAGTGCATTGTTTTGACAAACTGATAAAAGGGGTAATTGACTCCCAACCTTTTTACTAGACCTCTGTAGCCCGCTCCACCTGTAGCCTGCTTGTGTCTACCGCTACTAGCGTAGCACGCTAGAATCTCCGACCGAAATGTGGGCGGTCGAGATGTATTGTGGGTAATGTAGGCACCAGGTTTTGACAAGGAAGAAGAATGTGTGGAATAGAAAACATGATATCTCTCGTTCTGCTGCATCGATTTTGATCCGTTTTTTTAAAAAAAACTGTCCATCGTGAGTCTGACATTGTTAAAGGAGTGCAATGCTAAATTACTCTTTTGTACTACTCCTTGTAGGGGTCCTGAGCCCCAGGTTGGAAACCACTGGCATAGAAACCATAGACCATTTGTTGTGCAAATGAATGAAAGAGAGACACTGAGGAGAGAGTTGATGTTTTAATGTATATAATAATTCATTCACACATCCATACAGAAAACTTTTTATCTTTTTATCTGCTACCATCTACCACCTCTACTCTACCTTGTCTTCCTTCTCTCTGCCCACACGTCACTACCTCACTCATCTAACACATCACGCTTGTTCCCCTGCCATCCTGGCACACCACCATCTCCTAATCTTCTCCTTTTTTCTTCTCTTTATCTCATCCCTCCCTGCTTTGCTGTTATGTTCCCCGCTCCTTCCCTTTCCCTCTGCAGCAAACGGTGCGGCCCACCTTCTTTGCCAGGAAGTTTGAAGCCAGCGTAAACCAGGAGATAGTGAACCAGCTGGACGCCTACCTGTTTGGACCGTTTCCCCAGGGAACGCCAAGCCTAAACTCGTATTGGGAGAACGTGTACGACGAGCCAGATGGCGTGGCCAGTCTGTCAGACACACGGCTCACGTACTTCCACTCCTTCTCACGACTGGGCCTGGCCAGAGCTGCCACCTCGCTGCAGGGAAACCCAAAGGATCACAGCTGCAGGTTAGTTTCGCGATCACATTCACATTCACCCGTGCAAATACTTTTTCATTCCATTCTCCATCTGCACACATCACAGCATCATGACACACCTGCACCTACGTCCACAGGTGCACTTCAGTTTGTGTTTACTCTCACAAGCCAGCCGCACCCATGTTAGCATGAGAAACCACAACATACATAAAAAGCTTTTGTGTCTCTGTCGATGCGTCGTGTCCGACTGGCATCGCATGTCATGGAAATAGGATAACAATGAATGGTTCCAATCAGCAGCTGGGAACTCTGGGTAATGCTATTCATTTTGCAACATGATATGACACTGTCAATTTATCCCAGAGATAATGAGGCTATATGGGTCATAGCACTAAAAGCTGTCCCTTCAGGCCAGTGTGTTATTAGTGGAAATGTATGAAATCCAGTGCTGTTAACATACAGTATGTGGTTAAAATGAAAAGGGAAAACCACACTTTCATATTTAATGGCCAAATGGAGCATTTCAGCTTCATGTACTTCAGTAAGGGTTTTTCACAGCATATGTTTTCAGTAGCATCTGGTGTAGGAGCATTTTAGGTTAGCTTTCCTTTAGTTTATTTGTACAGCGCTGAGACCCCGACACGAAGCGATTAAAAAAACAGTGACAAATTAAATGTGCTGACTCAAAACAAAAAGCAGAGGTGTAAATTGCTAATTTGTGTACGTGTGACAGAAAGCCCCATGCATCTCATAAAAAGCGCCTTACCTCGAAACAAAAGATAAAGCAAGCAAACGCGACACCTACAATAGCAGCAAACATTAAGATGTCATCTTTATGTTCATCTTAATGGCATCGACAAACATTAAGATGACTTTTCCCCGCATGAGACAGGATAACAGAAACTAAATGGAGCACAGCGTGAAGGAAAGCAGTTGTTTTAATATATGGAGACACACCATGATTGGATCTGCTGTAGTTTTTGTTGGTAGTCATCCAAGCTGCCAATTCCTATTGTTCTACTCGTGAGAGTCTCAAAGATCATCAGGTAAACTGACTGATAGCATCTTCGAGTGCTTCGATCGCCTCATGTCAGTGTCGTTTGCCCCTTGTAAGCAGGGCTCCTGTACAGCAGGGCGTCCAATGACAACTCAGCCCCCCCACCCCACCCACCCTGCTGCATTGTGGGTGTTCTGAATGTGTGTTCTGGATGTCCTGCGGGTAAAGCCAAGCAGAAAAAGGAAGCATGTTTCCATCTGTCAAACCTCAAAACCAGCTATCGGCTACAGCTGTTTCTACTCATGTGCTGCATCTGTTAAAAGAGAGAGCAAGAGCAGACTAAGGAAAGGGTGGTTACATCATGCATTTGTGTATGTGTGTATGTGTGTATATTTGCATGTATAACAGAGAGAGGTGGGGTGGTGGTGGTGGTGGTGGGTGGT
>NTHP01000026.1:1465884-1528638 GCA_003416845.1 Oplegnathus fasciatus
TGTGTGTGTGTGGACGTGGGGGTCTGACTTATCTTACTTTTGGGGACACATTACAGACTCAAGACCAGGCAATTGGGGACGGCTTGTCCCCAATTCAGAAAAGGCTGATTTTTGGGTCAGTGGTTAAGGTTAGGGTAAGGGTTAGGGTTAGGCAAGTATTTTTTAGGGTTAGGGTAAGTCTCCAGGAAATTAATGCAAGTCTATGTAATGTCCCCAAAAGTGACTTAACTAAACGTGTGTGTGTGTGTGTGTGTGTGTGTGTGTGTGTGTGTGTATTATACAGAGTACTGTAAGCAAACTGTAAGCGACTCAAAAGTGATTCTTTTGATGTGTATGTGTATACATGTGTATGTATTGCTTCCTATTAACATATACACACAAATTGAAGTGTCGCCTTGTGTGTGTGTGTGTGTGTTTTGCTAGTTTTTAGGTGCATATGAGTTTCTCTGTGTCATCCCAGGAGCGATCCAGTCAGTGTATCCGTGTATACATATATTAAGCAAATACATGCAGATTAAAGTGTCACCTTATGCGTTTGTGAGCTGTATTAAGCCTTTTGAGGTCAAGTCTCAAGTCCTCATATGCAAACTGCAAGTCAGGATGAAGTCTGCGAGGTGTCTGAACACTTGCAAAGCTGTTTTAATGGTGAAGTTACATGCAGCTGAGTCCAAATTCTTTCATAGCATTTTATTTGGGATGGAGCTAATTGAGCACAGATGAGAAGGTGGGTTCATAATTAAAAGAATAATTTAGATGGTATGTGCCCACCTGTCTGGAATGCAAATGAAACATAGCAGAATATGTGAAAAGCAGATATCGCTTACTGATACACAGTTTTTTTTTACAATAACCTGAAGCATATATTTTCACAGTGAATAACAGAATTATATTAGTATTAACATTGCATTCCTCAAAGACTCAACTAACCATCTGGATTAAAAAATATTCCATATGCTGCACAAAAACAAAGATTTTTAACCAGTTGCGGCTCTTTTTCGTAACAAAGATGGTTGCTGGAAACGACACATCTCTGCTCAATTTGTACAGTGTGAACTATAATTTAAAATTATATCAGTTATATTGGTAAATATTAATGTTTCTTTTCAATATGTTATACAAAATAATGCATTCATATTTTGATTGTGTTTTACAAAAAGAGCAAGAACTATCTGGATCAGGAAATACAGTCACAATTTGAGAAAAAAGGTTTAAAATTAATTAATTTTATTAACCTGCAAACGGACGGAATATTTTTTGACTTAAATGGTTAGAAGAGTCTTTGAGGTTTCTGGAAATACTGTCAGCAGTAAGTGTAGTTAAACAACCTTGTGGGTTTTTCAAACATCGCCAACATGTGTTAAGCTCTGTGACTTGAATGTAATTGTAACACACGAGAGGCACAAACTGGGGCTAATCCAACATAATGTTATGTTGTGTTACATATGCTGTCATATGATGTTGTAATCTACATTTTCCAAGGCTTAATTGGATGTCACAATGTAACACACAGCCTACCAGTCCTGCCTGGTCTTTGATGTGTTCTGTCTAAAATTGATCACTGCAGCATTATCGGGTG
Source organism: Oplegnathus fasciatus (assembly GCA_003416845.1). NCBI lineage: Eukaryota > Metazoa > Chordata > Actinopteri > Centrarchiformes > Oplegnathidae > Oplegnathus > Oplegnathus fasciatus. The sequence continues at coordinate 1,467,461 of NTHP01000026.1, forward strand.
GAAGTCATGAATAATACAATATTTCACATAGTTCTTTGTGTAATATACAGACAAAAAGGCATTACTAATAATGTTCAGTGTGTTGCAAGATAAGTATGTGATACTAGTTTATGAAATGTATGAGCAAAAATCAGGAACTCTTATATAAATAATGTGAGCTACAACGAGTCACAGCTGAGGCAGTGTTCAGATCAAGCTGTACAAAAAGGAGAAATAAAACGTATAATGAGCCTTGTTTTAATTCAGCCACACTCTGGTTTATACGCCTAATAATTAAATACACAGTGTGTGTGTGTGTGTGTGTGTGTGTGTGTGTATGGCATGACACACAAGGCCTGCCTGGTGTGTCCTGTCTTATTTATGTTTTATTGATCTGGAATTTTTGCTGATCAAGTCAGGTAATTAAAATCGATCAAGGTCTAAAGTCTTAAGTAAGTCACAGCAGACAAATCCTCACTTTGGCATTTTATGTCTTATTCGAGTCCTGGTCTGAAGTCTCAAGTACGGCCACATATGGTGTGTGTGTGTGTGTGTGTGTGTGTGGCCACATATTTTGCATGCGTGTAGGATTCAGATATGCTACCGACAGATGGATGGGTCAGCCGCAGTGCGAGACTGAAGCAAGAGAGAGGGAAAGGCCACAGAGAGGGATTTGGCTCTTTTAGCAGCCCGCTGTGACTCGATTGGAGAGACTGTGGAGTAAAAAGCCTGAATGGAGCTTCTGTGCAGGCTACGCCCCGACCCCTTCTCGCTGCCTTTCACACTGGCAGCCACGTCTCTTTTGGGAAAGGCAGGGTGGGGGGCGGGGGGGGTGGGTGAGAGCCAAGGGACGAGGGCAGAAAGAAGGAGAAGAGGGGAGAGGAGAGGAGCAAAGAGGGAAGGGCAGATGGGAAAATAGAGAAGAGGAGAAGGGGAGAAAGACACAGGGAGAGGGAGCAGGAGAGGAGGGAGTGTGCACTGCTATCCTTGTGGGTGTAAATATTTGCTGTTCTGCTTGTCAGGGTAGCATTTACCGGGACGGGTTGACTCCTGGTCCTTTAGTGGAATACTGATGAGGCCATGGGCACTGGGGAGCAGGGAGGGACAGTGTGTGTGTGTTAATCTGTGTGTGTGTGTGTGTGTGTCTGTGTGCAAAAGAGGAGGAATAAAGAGGAATACAAGGAAGCAGAAGAGATGAGGGATGAGAAATCTGGACGAGAAGGAGTCAGGACGTGTGCAGAGAGCAGCTGTGGAGCGTTCCCCAGCAGTGCCCACCCTGGACCCTTTTTTGTTTTTCCAGAAGTCACTCGGGCTGGCTGCCCCGAGGGCCGGCCCTCTGCCACGTAGGAGGCGACACACAAACAAACAACAGACTAATCAGAGGGGCAAGACCTTCGTTCGGCTTCAGCTGACTGGATGACCCAGTTCAACTTTGTTCAGCAGACTTGTAATGTGTTTAGTTGGATTGTCTGTGTGTGTTCAGAGCTCTGACTAATCTGAATCTGCTGCCAATACAGCCCATGACTATTCTGTAATTTTCTGTAGCCAGCAGAGCGCTGTGGTCTCAGCTGTCACATGTCTCCTTTAACCATCCCTTCCACTTCACAAGCAGAGCACATGCTGAAGCTACCAGCATGTCGTAAAGCAATAATTAGCATAGAAGAAGCATGTTATTTACTTATGTTAAAGTTCTCATAGGTTCTTAGGCTTTTAATAAACTGTCCACAAGTCCATTACTTATCTTTGATATACTTTAATAGTCATGTACAAGCGTGGGCGTAGCAACCAACAAGCAATGCTTAATGGGAATTATCAGCATGGTCGACACATGTCTTCGACCAAATGGTTTTCTGTTAAAGGTCATTGAATTAATGTCCACCATGTCACACAATCACAGAGCACATTGACTCCCCACTAATCTTCACTGCGGGCATACATTAGCATGTCCAAGGCCCTTGCAGACGTTATCCAGATGAATCTAGATATTCATCTCCTCTTACGCTGTTGGCCCTGAAAAGCGGCACAGCAGGTAGGTCAGCGGGTATCGGGTTTGCTAATGGATTCTCGCTCTCTCGCCGCTCTGCCAGGTACTTCCCCATGGGCCACCCAGTGTCAGTGCATCTCTACTTCCAGTCGGACCAGTTCCAGGGCTACCTGGTCAAGCACCATGCCACCAATCTGGCAACCAGCAAGCTGGAGACCATGGAGACCTGGGTGGCACCCAAGAAGAACTTCAAGCTAACCACCCCTCCCAGCAGCACATTCAGCAGGTTGCAGTTCGCAGAGGTGAGTCAGCATGTTGGCGTGCGTGGCGTAGCGTTCATTTTTAATTTACATTTAAGTCACTTGTTTGGCATGAGTCACAAAACAATCAGTCAGCCATTGCCAGTGTCAGGAAATGAGTTCCATTAAAATCCTAAGCACCACAGTTTTTCCTATGTGGTGCATATAATTAGAGGTGAGATATACAGCTCATTGCCATGGTGACCTCATATTCATCACTATGGCGACCTTGCCAAGACTCATAGCAGCGCATCTCCACACAATTAAACGGCTGCCTGTAATGGCCTTGTAAAATGTAAATTGATTGAATTCATCCAAGTTTATAGGGATGAGCGCTCCATGTGTTGCTTATTTGTTGTTTCCTAATGGAACGTCTTCTCACCTTCACACTGGAATGCTTCCCCTGATTGTCTTGTTATGTTAATCTGTGTTTCTGTTTACCACAACGCCTGTTTAGGACACAGCAGCTCGGCTATGATGTGACAGCTACAGAGTGTCTTTTTAAAAAGGGACAAAATTAACTGAGTGTATGTAAATTGACCTTTTTCTCTGGTTTATCGTGTGCAGCTCTGTGGGAAGCACAAATGTCAACAAACTTGTGAATGAATTTGTTTGCTTTGTTCGTGCCTGTGGACCACACTCACACACCTGGACGCACCTTGATCCCGTTCGATCCTTGTATAGCCATCTCAAAGTGAACTCAAAGGGATCCAGGCGGCCAGTCGCCACGCCGGTCCCTCTCCCGAAGCCCCGTTTGTGTGTCTAGCCTATGAAACCGTGAGTGACAGAGAAGTGATGTGAGCTGTGGCTTTTATCTGGATGCTCAGCCTGAGAAAGCATTCACTGTCTGGCACTGTGCAGTGGCTGTCAGTCAGTCAGTTTGTCCATCTGTCATTCAAAAGGAGAGCAGAAAGAGCTTAAATAAGACAGCGCGGCGCCGCAGCAGTAGCTCTGTGCTTTTTGTCAACTTAGCAGATACGACCCATTATACTAAAGCTATACGCTGGAGTTTGCTAGATAAACCATATGGTTGGCTTAACAATGTGTTCCCTGTCCTCCTTTAGATATAAAGGAAGACAGATATGTCTTTCTTTTCACTCCTCTACTGCCGCCTCCCAGCTGCCTTTATAGGCCTTTTTACTGCATGATTCAGTGTGGGACCACTTACAGGCCACACAGTTAAAATTAGTATTTCACCTCAAGTCAGACTTGACATTGAGAGGTATATTACCCTTTGTTGGACAAATCTTATTCAGTAGGATGACTGACTTTGACTGATGGTTTAGTTCACGTTCTACCACAATGTATATACACATACAGACGGGTGACAAATTAAAGGAAAAACCAACATAAAGTATCTCAGTAAGGTGTTGGGCCACCACGTGCTACCAGAACAGCTTCAGTGCGCCTTGGCATTGATTCTACAAGTCTCTGAACTCTACTGGAGGGATGAACACCGTTCTTCCAAAAGATATTCCCTCACTTGGTGTGTTGATGATGGTGGTGGAGAGCGCTGTCTAACACGTCGGTCCAAAATCTCCCATAGGTGTTCAACTGGGTTGAGATCTGGTGACTGNTGGATGGGGGCATTGTCATCCTGGAAGAGACCACTCCCATCAGGATAGAAATGTCTCATCATTGGATAAAGGTGATCACTCAGAACAACTTTGTATTGATTTGCAGTGACCCTTCCCTCTAAGGGGACAAGTGGACCCAAACCATGCCAGCAAAATGCATACACAGCATAACAGAGCCGCCAGAGCCGCAATTTTATCAGCATGCTGTAAACATGATGCACCTGACACTGTAACGTTTTCTTCTAAAGATTGATTTAGAGCACAGATATATTCAGGAGAGGTGGACACTTCATATGTTTTTTCGTGGACGTGGAGTTAAATGTGACTGCTTCCTGTCTCATCTGTAAGGAGAAAGTCGCTGTTCGGAATACAATTTCAAAGCTAGGAAAGATTAGTTGCTCCTATTTCGGAGTGTACATAATGGCCAGTGCATCGCTCATCCTATTTTTACTCTATTTTGAAAATATACTTTTTCCCTTCGTGTCCTGCACAGTTAGGAGTACGTCAAGTACATAGCAGACCACAGACAAACATGCTAACTAGTTCAACAGCTTAAACAAATAGACATTTTAGGAAATACACTTATCCTTGCAGAGAATGCATCACACAACTCTCAGCTTGCATCTTTGCAACAGTTCTCCACCCTTCCTTCCTCATGCATCTCTCCGCAGTGTATCTTTATTAACAAGCATCCCGCCATCTTGCCCATAGTCCCTCAGTAGTGTAAACACTGTCCCAGGGGAGTCCTCTGGTGCTGCTGGTGAACACCTGTGTTTGATTACCCCCACAAAAAGTGCCACTAATAAGCCTCTGAATAGAGCCTCTAGGGGCATTCATGCCCCATGGTTTTAAGCAGGGCCAGATGTAGACTGGGACTGTCCATGCTGCTGCCTGATTAAATTGACCTGTCTTTTTTAATGGAGGTGTTAGAGTGTGGGCGCCAGCAAGACGGTGACGTGGAGTAAAGGTTTGCAGGGTTGCCGGGTCAGAAGGAAGAAATGGAATAGAGGTGGATTATGAGATGGGAGCATTTTATGTCTTCTATTAAGTCAGGCGGGGGATTGAGCAGAGTGTGAAACAAGTAATCGACATGAGTGATGAGACATATGTGGAGAAAAGTAAAACGCATAATTACGTTATCAGGCTTGAGTTTTTCCCTCCTTTTGTCCGGTCAACAGCAGAGGATAATGAGGTTTAAATCTGCTGAAATTAACAATAGTTGTTAGTAATTGCTGGTCATGAATGGAAAATCTGAATAATTGGTTCAAGTGAGTGGAACGTGTGAGTAAACAGGCCAGCAGAGAGATGGGAGTGATTGAAAAAAAGCGGGTAGAGGTCACAGTGAGGCTGCCAGATCAACATTAGTTCCACAAAAGCATCTTCTTCTAAGTATATCTATAAGTGAAAGAAGGTCATAAGCCTCTGACTTGGTGAGCGGTCATAAGGCTTGATTGGGTATTGGTCTTAAGCCAAAGCTTATTGGGTAGAGGGAGCAGCAAGGGACAGGGTGAGTGTGGAGGTCATCGTAAGCTATATGCTGAGGCGGAAATGGGCCAGAATTTAATCCCTGTTTGACCCACTTTCATACTGGAAGAAAGAATTTCTTGCTACCAGTGGCTTCATCTATTACCCACAGATATATACATCACAGAAAAGAATAACTGCGTCATTTAAAGCGATAAACTTTGTGAATGTAGTTAAAAATGTTTCAGCAAACTTTCAGCTGATGTGGAAAACAATGGCGTGTATTTGTGTGGGCACAAGGACCTCGAGCTCTAAAAATACAATAGGTACACTTTTTGTGGCAGGAATTCTTCTGCCCATTGTTTCTGTGGTAACCAGGGTAGGGATTGAGCTTTGGTCACGAGGTCGACAGCCAGTCAACAAGTTGCACGTGCACCTTATTAACCCGTGTGTACAGTATGTACCATATGTGTGTGTGTGTTGTTGCAGAGAGTGAGAAGCCTGTGGAGGGAGGCAGGGAAGCTGCCCACTCGTCTGGCCTGAAACTGCTCGAAAAAAGTGGAACTTGGACTGCTGCACCAGTTGTGCATAATTTATGTTGCACTTAGTTGATGTTTGTTGCCGAATAAACTACGGGCAAGAGCCAGGAGCAAGTCTCCGGGGGTCCCCTTCCACCCACGGCATGTGAACACTGTCAGAATCTCCCTCTCACAACTCTAACTTTACTCGGCCTTCTGCAGGCTCTCTCCCAGTGGATTACAGTGAGATTCCTCTGTCAATACTCCCTTCATTTCTTTCTGGGGCTTAGAACGCGAGTGCTGCCAATCAATCGGGGATGCAGCGTGTGCCAGCGAGTCAGCCTTGAATAACGTAATGAGCTACAGAGGTGCCAGACCAGAGAGTTGATTAGTAATTTAAAGAGAAAAGAACCAAGGGGCAGAAATGGCAGAGGTCAGTCCAATAATTGAGATGAAAGTGAGGTGTCGTTTACAGATGGCCAAGACACACACACACTGTCTCATTTATACAAGTAATGTCTATTTATACTGTACATTGCAATCTCAATCCTCAAAGGATGCAACACAGAGTCAGTTCCAGTCAGCCATTGATCGTCCAGCAGGGTGAGGCTGTGTTAATCAGCTACCATTGTAAGGATGAGCGCTTCCTAAAGCCGCTATCCCTCTCACATTTCTCCCAACACCCCAGACATATTTCACTGTCAGTGTGTGTGTGTGTGTGTGTGTGTGTGTGTGTGTTGCCTCCTGTCTCCCCATCAATCTCGATCGCTCCACGTCTCTCATTTTGCATACCGCACCTTTTTTGCAATCTCTGCGATCCAACACACACAGATCACGCCTCTTCAGTTACAGCCTTGACCGCAGTGAAGACATTAAAGGCAATTAGCTGTGCTCATGTAGTCTTCCTGTTCTTGTCATTTGTTCCGTCTTCCTCTGTTCTCTCTTTTTGCTTTATTTCCTCTCAAGTCAAGAATCCCTCTGGAGTGACAGAATCATTCTTCTGCTGTCAGATCCTCAAGTTCAAAAGACGCAACCTTTAAATCTCAGTTCAGTCAAACAAACAAACCTGCAAACATGTGTATACTAAATGTTGATTATATAAGCTTACAGGACGTAATAATCTTCATTTGGCTCATTGTTTCACTGGCAGTCCTCCAGTGTGCGGCAGGCTGGCAGCTAGTCCTATGTTCTGCAGCCAGAGGCACTGTGTGTCTCATAATTCACCAAAGATATATTTGACTTTGGTATTATCTGTTATGTTTTCATATTCAGTTTATTTATCTCAAAATTGTGGCAGAGAATGCAGCCTTCTCTGTCTTTGTTGAAGCACTAAAACCTTATTTTTATGGAAGTTTGCTCCCTAGACTCCCTTTTTTTCCTGTCAAAAGCCTGTGATCGCCGTGTCTGCATATAATGTCAGTATGTATAGTGTCTTCCTCTCTTTGGGCTTTTTTTCCACTGATGTCAGGTTGTAATCTCCTCCACTGGAGTTTCTGTTTAGGTTAAATACTGCTCACACTGGATACTGCTTTTCATCGCCTTCCTTCCTTCTCTCTCTCTATCTCTCTGAAATGTGTTCAGAGAGCAAGCAGGGATGCATTTGATCTTCATCCCAAGGGGATGTGGTTGGGGTCTAGTCATACGCCTTCCTAAGCCCGCCTCTCATATTTCTTGTCAGAGATATACTCAGGCACACAGTACCAGCAACTGTGGACAAATAGACTCAAACATGCAGGACGAAACAATCAGGCTTGTCAGCTTCTGCATATTATAACATTATATAACGCCTGTGTGGAGGGTTGGGCTGGAGTGTGGTGCTGTTTGATGAAAAATGCATGCTGGAGATTATTTCCCATGATAATTCAGCGCAGATATTGGTTATCTTAATAGTATGGTCCAATATGTGATGCATGCACACAGTATGTTACTTATGTATGATGTCTGTGCAGTTGCAGGAGTGAATTTATATACCCTCTTGTGCTTTTTGCTGTTGCTTCCCTCCTTGTCTTTCTTCTTACCTCATTCTGTCACTCACTCTTGTCTTCTCCTTTTCTCTCCCTCTCATTTCCTTATTCTGCTCTCCCATTGTCAGATCGGCACAGAGTGGGACGCCAAAGAGCGTATGTTCCGAAACTTCGGCGGCCTGCTGGGCCCCATGGACGAGACCGTGGGCATGCAGAGGTGGAGTAAGGGTCCTAACGTCACCGTCACGGTCGTGTGGATCGACCCCACCAATGTCATCGCGGCCACCTATGACATTCTGATCGACTCTAGCGCCGAGTACACGCACTACCGCCCACCGCTCAACCAGCCTCTGCGGCCTGGTGTGTGGAGCGTCCGCATCCTGCACCACTGGAGTCCCGTGGCTGAGATGCGCTTCCTTGTTGCCCCGTTGGCCTATAATAAGCACCAGCCCATACGACAAGGTGAGAGAGAGACTCAAACAGCCTCTGTGATTGTCATGAGGCTTATTTGTAACTTGCACTTGCCATTTGTTTCAGCTTTATTATTACACAAAATGACTGTTGATTGTGTTATTTGAACAAATAGCCTTGCTAGATTTATTGCACTGCTGTGCTGTTCCTCAACAACAGATAATCATTCATCAAAAAAGTACTCAAGGTGTTACTCTAAATGCCAAACATTTCGCTACATATCTAGATTTGATGGAAGCCTCGCACTGGATGAGTAAAATAAGACCTGCACAGTGCAGTCCAATACAGCAGCCCTGCAATAAATCCTGTATTTGTGAAGGTTATATCATTGGCTCTTTGCTGACACCGTGTCACAGAGGAGTTGGTCGGTAATTTTTGAGGCTGTATTTTGTGGTTTTTGTATCATTATACTGTCGAGTGTTGCCAGCTTACGATCAGCTTATAAAATATAAGCAGCACTGCAAAAAGTAGATAGAATTACCTCCACCTCGAACAGCTACAACAGTAAAATGCTGCCACACATTAATGCATCAGTAACAATAATCCAGTAATATATAATAACTTAACCTTCTGAAAACAAGACATTCTTCATAATCATTCTTTTACTTGAGTATTTCCATTTTATGCTACTTATTACTTCTGCTCCTCTGCATGTTAGAGGGTAATATTATACTTTTTACTCCACTACATTTATCTGACAGTTCTAGTTACTAGATACTTGGAAGATTAAGATTTTACATAATCCACACACTGCAAAAATCATAGTAATTTTTGTCCTATCAAGATCTAAAAGTTAAGATTTTCTTAAAACGTGAAGGGAAAGTGAAAAATAAAACAGCCACTGCAGGGGGATCATTTCAACCTGTTTTTATTGAACTGGTTTAATGAATTTTCTAAAATTGCCATTATTTACTTGATATTAGAGCAGTGGGCTCCTTTATTCTGTCTTCCATCCAAAGTGTCACATTTATTTCTGGAACATTTTTTAAACAAGTTGATTTCTGTAGGAAACAAGTTGGAAATAATCCAACTAGACTGGCAGGTTCTTTTCAAGAATAAAGAAAACATTTAGGACTAATAACTTTAACTTTAGAACTCATGAATAAATACTTACTGAGATGGTTATTTATTTATTTGCAGTGTAAAACATAATATGATCCTAATATGATTTAAAGTTAAAATTCACTCCACCTTGCTGATTAAAGGTGAATGCATAGATAATAATAATCCAATAACATAAAATATTAAAACACTATGAAAGAGCCAATCTGGAGAACAAGTGCATTTCGGTGATAATACTTGCATACTTTTAAATGCAGGACTTTTACTTGTAATGGAGTATCTAGTGTATCTAGTGCATCTGAGTGTATCTGATATTTTGTCGCACACCACAAAGTGAGACTACACAATTTCAGTTCAATCCACAGCAGCCTGACACAGTCTGAGCACAAATTGAGCGCTATAAGCCTCATAAAGGAAGTAGTTGTTGTAAGTTATTGCAGAGCCACAACAGGGTTACTAGTACTTGTAAGAAGTCCATGATGGACAGGCACATTTTAGCTGTGAATCACACCAACTGCTGCCCCCTTTTTCTGCTATAGATCAGCAGTTCATATACAGGATGTTGAAAATGAAAATACAGAGCTTGAATACACGTAGTGGTTAAGTTTGACAGACCACTTCTACATTCAGTTTACATTTTCACATTGCATTCCCTGTAAAGCAAAGATTGCTGGTTTAGGTGCTCTAAAATGTCTGCAGACACACACACACACACAAACACACACACACACACACACACAGAGCCTTGTATTTGCAGTGATGCCCTTTCTAATCAAGCCTCTGGGCCTCTGCAGACCCTGGTTGTTTGTCATCAAGTCACCCTCAATAACCCAGCGAGCTGCTCATACACACTGAACAGAGTGTTAAACAACAGCGCACTTAGCCCTCCAAAAACAACGACACAATTAAATCAATCAGCCAGCATGGATAAGGGGCAAGACTGCATTGTTCTCGTCCGTAAGCAGCCAGTTTGCTCTGAAAGTCGCATGAGACTTGAGACGCTAGCTTCTGCATAATCAGGCCTTTCTCCGTTTAATAATCTCACTGAGCCGTTTTAATGATGAAGACAAACAACAAATAAAGTTACGGCTTTTGTCTTAGACCTGGGTCTCAGTGGGGCTGTGGGGAGGGTCTGCTGTGTGACAGTGTGAGTTAAATATTCATCTCTGGTTTATGGCTGTTTAGGTGCATTACGCAATTATGTTGTGGCTATTGAAGCAAGGATGGAGAAATTTGCCTGGTAATAGTTTAATGACAATACATTTTTTTCAGTTATGAATTGTCTTCCCTACAGTGCTGTTGCTCAGTTCTAAGATCTGTAGTGTCAGATAGTCAGTTGCCAGTTTATTACATACTGTACAGGTGTTGATTCATTTGTGATTTGTTGATACAAACGGGATGAACAAAAAAATGAAAAAACACTCCAACCACAAAGCAATACAATTCAGCCTCCATCCCAAAATGACCGTAAAGTTGAATCAGAACCTCTATAAAACAGTTTTGACAAAACCTGACCATTATAACCTTCATGAAGGTAGAATTTATTGCTGGTAGAGGTGGAGGAAGTAGTCTCTCTCTCTTCATTTGAGTAAAAGTAGAAACACCACTCTGTAAAAATACCCTGTTACAAGTAAAAGTACCACCTTCAAAATGTTACTGAAGTAAAAGTACAACAGTACTCATTATGCAGAATGTCATATTATAATATATGTTGTTGGATTGCTGATGCATTAATGTGTGGCAGCATTTTACTGTTGTAACTGGTAGAGGTGGAGCTGATTTTAACTTCTTTCTACAGTGTTAGTCTCCTGTAGACCAATGCATTTTTTTTTTGTAAAATCTTAATCTGAAAAGTAACCAGTAACATAAATGTAGTGGAGTAAAAAATACAATATTTCCACTGCATAATATAGTGGAGTAGAAGTACAAAATAGCATAAAATGGAAATGCTTAAGTAAAGTACAAGTACCTCAAAATTGTACTTAAGTAAATTACTTGTACAGTAAATTTATTTAGTTACTTTCCACTACTGGCTGTTGTATTAGTATTAGTTTTAGCTAAGTGTACCTAATACACTGGAAACTGAGTGTACACTTGTAAGCCCCTTCTTCTCATATGAGTTATATTCATACATGATTAAATAGTATAGTAGTTATATAGTAGAGTGTAGTAGTTATAGTATCATAGATGAAAATAAGGACTGTTTTATTCCTGTGATTGCATATTTAAAGCGAGACCATGTAACATTTGATTATCCAGTTCAGTACACTCAGGAATATTCCTGCTCCATCCTCCCGTGGTCTGGTATGACCACAGGCTAATGACTTTAGATAGATGTTACTGTGTAACTGACATTATTGAGTCAGGTCACTGACTTTAGGACTCTACACTACATTTTAGCATTAAACGGATAAATAAAACAAACATAAAAAGTAAAGCATAACAATGCTCACCAGAAATAAGTGGAAATTCAATGTTCTGATATACACTTGTGGCCACAATGGCCGCTGTTCATCTAAAGTTACATAGTCTCACTTTAAGTGCATCAGAGAACATTAATAACTTTAGATTTAGATTGTTGCCTTGTGTTAGATTGTGTACTAATTGTCAATTAATTAGGGAGTGATAGCAGGATCCAGTCAGATATATATAGGTGTTTGGGTTACTCTTGGTTTACATTTGGATTAAGAGGTGTGCATTTAATTCACACACCATACAGAATGTAAATGTAAGGATACATAAATTATTAGTTCAATAGTTGTCAAGAGAGTTGTCAACTTTTTTTGTATTTAAGTGTAGTTTACAGGCAGTAAGTAATAATTTTGCATGTGCTTGGCTTTCTGTGTGTGTGTGTGTGTTGTAATGTGTGCTTTCGTCTTAGCTGTTCCATCCACCCGCCTTTAATTTACTGCCATGTCTGGCACCAGGTTTCCCTCCTACATGCAGTGCCAGTAAAACTTTATGACGTGGCCTTCCACCCGCATTGGCAGCAGCAGACGCAGGCATACACACACACACGCGCACAACTACACATTTTTATACACAAACACAAAACTCTACACAGATGCATGACTTCAGAACACATTCTGCTACCACAAAAGCTAGCTGGCATGAGTCGGACATCTCCTTGCCTGGTGGAGCACCTCATGTCTGGCTGCATCTTTCTGTCACCAGTGCATGAAAAGCGCTGCTGTCTGCTCAGCCATGCTTAGAAAGGATGGCTAGCGCCCCAGTTAGAGGACCAGTGAGGAATTTACAGCTTCACTGGAGCTCAGGGTGGAGAAAGTGTTTTAAGTTGTGTCTGCGTTTGCTGTCTTCCTGCCGGGCTCGACCGTCATGGGAAGAAAGAATGAGGGCGCGTCTGAGTATTTCTGACCGTTTCCAAAAAGTCAGCATTGCAGTGGCTTGACATACCACATGAAAGAATGGGATTTCAGGAGTCCAGTCGTAAAAATCAATCCAAGCAAATTAGCAACCAGTTTAAGCTTTTCAGATAATAATAAAGCGAATCACGTTCTCTGCTTTGATATTTTACCATTCATGTGTCTCTTTTTCCTTTTTTCCCGTTCCCTTCAACTCTTTTCCCCTTCTACAATCCCCTCTCTCTGTCTGACCACTGATTACCAACTCTTCACACATCATCTATCTCCTTCTCTGTTCTCTCCTTCCTCCTTCCCACGTTTCTCCAGAGGATACTCTGAAGCTGCACAACGGGCCAGCGAAGAACAGCTACATGGAGCAGAGTTTCCACGGCCTCAACCCAGTGCTCAACATCCCTGTCAGCCTGGGCTACGTGGAGCAGGCCAAAAGGAACGCGGCCCTGACCGGCCCGGAGCTGGAGCATTGGTTAGACGGCCTGGTGGGCGAGCTGTGGGAGGCAGCCGACGTCTGCGCCGTGGGCCCTACTGCCTGCCCTGTCATGCAGGCCTGCCCCAAGAACCCTTGGAGCTCCCTGAGCCCAGACCCCAAATCCCATCTGGGAGCACCGCGTGCCGACGGGCGCATCAGGTAGCAGCAAGGCCTCCAGCTGGACAGGAGGTCATGGCACAGGAGATTCACTGTTGATTTTTATTTATTTAAGGGGTTTGTTGCAGGTAGGGGAAGGAAAAATGTTCTTCCTCTGTCTCGGGAGAAGAAGGAAACAAAAGAAAAAGTGGATTTTTTTGGGAGGTTGGTGAGGGCGTCTGGACAGAAAGCGAGGAGAATGATTTTCAGATCCTCCCACGGGGTTCCTCCTTTTAGGGGATTATGCTGGCTTTGCTATTTCAGTTTCTCAGTGTATTTATTTTTCTTCTCATGGCTGAGTTTTACTGTGATCAAACGTTGCAATTTTCGAGCATTTATATTGCTGCTGAATGAATTATGAAGTCAGCTTTTAAAGCCCTGCGCGGGGCACAGCGGTCATGTGAGTATGGATTGTCGACACTGGTAGCAGATGAAGGTCTGCTGCAAAAAGGCCTTAGCTGTAAGACATATATGAGGAGGCCTGGTACTGAATTAAATGTGCCTCCTTCAGTGTATGTCAATATAAACAAAAAGAAATGATATCCGAGTGCTAAGATACACCCAAACAGTCGAAAAATATTATTTTGATACGGCTCAAATGCAGCACCATTAAAAGCAAATTTTCTTTATGAAGAAACTTTGAACAATAAATATTTTAGCATTATTAAAGCCAATTAGTTCAAGTTTGTAAATCAGTAGAATAAATCAGTAACAGCAGCACAACTTCTTTCAGTTCAGTGCCTGATCAGAATGTAGAACTGTTGTGGCTGGGCTAACCATCTGCTGCAGTCACATTTCGTAAATATGGAAAAAGAGAAATGCAAATACAGAGGCCTTCTCAGAATAATTGAACCTATTTGGATTATAATAGAAATTTAATGTAGACATTTTAGTGTTCTAAATTCATAAACGCTTCATTTGTCATTGTTGTACAATAGTATTTTAAGACTTAACATTCACATAGTGTAGTTAAAAAACCCAGATGTTGTGACAGGCAGAGGACAAAAAGAGAATCATTTTGTCCATCTTGGTTTTCTTACTAAACTGCCTCAAACTTGAAACACAATTATCTCAAGCTGACCTTAAAATTCTCATCTTTGTCTTCAGTGTCACCTTTTTTTTACTTTTTTTCCAGTCATTTCAATGACACTTTACGTTGTACATGATTATACATGAAGTCTCAAAAAGTGTGTGAATGAGGGGGGGTGAGTCCATGAGTCGCTATTTATTTATAAGTTTATATTAATACTGATATTTTTAGTCAGTGACTAAATAACTGCGACGCTGCCTTGGCAGCATGATAAATATTTTTTTGTAAAGAAAGCCGCCTTTATTTACAAAGGCCAAGACCCCAAACTTATACTGTACCCTTTTTATGGCCCGCACCTGTGTGTTAGTCAGTGTTGTCCTGTCTGAATAGATCTTCTTGTCCTGGTTTCTTACATGGCTGTTTGCCAAGTGCATCACAAGAGAAAGCCCACCCTGACCTGTGAGGTCAGAGGTCAGCTACCTAACAACCTCACCAAACAGAGAAGGTGAACAAAGACGCTCTTCACAACCGAACACATTGGACAACGTCTGGATCGAAGGAGACTCTGTGCTTTTTGGTGTTTTATGGTTCCTGTCAGTTTCCGAATGATAGTGAGTGGTAGTGATCTTCATGCTGTGACAATAATGTACAATTTCAAGTGAATATTATATTGTGTCTTGATTGCAAAACGCGTCATTTATTAGATCGGGTCTATGGCACCTTTTCAACTCTATCTACATTTGAAGTACCTTTTTCTGCCATCAAGACAATCTCTGGACATTTGAGACAAGCTGATTACACTGAGGGTAGCACTGTACCGGAACACATCCTGAACAAGAGGTACGGTCACATATTTGTTTTACTTTGAAATAAGTTTCATCTGAAGCCAATTAGGAGTTCAATCTGTGATTGTCAACACTGTTTAGCCACCACACAAGCTAAGTGAGTGTTTTTGCACAGGCTAATTAAGAGACATTACTGTTCATTAATGTCAAGTTCACCTTGCCTCTCTGTCGGATGTGTCGATTATAATTGCTATCACTCCCTCCCTCTCAAATCTACACTGTTTCTGGGGTTGGGCTGTAAAGGACTATTTTGTTTTCCACCGGCCGGCTTCTGCTGCCTCCTTTTAACTTATAGTGCCACCGTGCTCAGAACAATTACTTCACACAATACATATTATGTGAGCTCAATGACAGTTTTGGAAAAAGGTGAATTCAATAAATGTAACTCAATGTGGAAGTCCTATTTTGTAACAAAATGATTAACAAATGAAGAAGATGTATATAGGTATTTTGTATTGAAATATTGTTTCAAAGGTATTGTACATGTAAATACAGATGTGGTAAAATGACATTGAACTATTAAGAGTTTTTGAAGTGTCAATAACTGGGCACAAAGAGTGAATTGATGGTGTTTATTGATCAAAGTACATAACCTGTTTCAGTGTTTTTGGACAGCTGTGACAACAACCGTGTCCTATTTGCCTCTCAGAGAAAATCACATGCCAGATTGTTGTTGTTCTTGCTGGAATGTAACGTTGAGCAACTGTTGCACAAATTTCTCTGAACTGACGTTTCCCTCGTTATTTTTTTGCCGGGGAGGCTCTGTGTGCCTTAGCTGACTTTTAGAACCTTCTCTGTCCATTAAAAGAAAAACCTTATTTTGTTATTTGTTTTGATCTTATGTGAAGACCACCATGAGTTTGTCGAGTGATTCACTGGTACTGCAACACCAAAAAGATGTCTGCTGTTGTATATATCATCAGGCCTTCTGTCTTTATCAGCTTTTGTTTTCTTTCTTCCCCTTGGGGGATTTGTTTTGTTGTACTTGACTGGCTTGTTTTACTTTTCTCTGACTGCTTTTTGGAAATAAAATTCTATGGAAAAACAGTTCATATGGACTCTACAGCAGTAATATACTAGTGAGGACATTGTGAGCCTGCTGAAGCATCTTTACACCATTACTCTGTTGTTTCTTATTAAATACACGTTGCTCTGCAAATATACATAAGTCAATTTAACTGGGTAATATAATACATTTAATACAGTATATTTTTATTCCCTCACAGGGGTCATTAAACTTGAATGTTATTTTATCATTTTAATTTTATGAATATTTGTAGATAGTGTTTGTGATAGGACATTAAGTTTGTTTCAATACCAGTGCTTACAAACAAGACAGGCTTAGCAAAATGTGATTTAAAGGATGGATTCCATTAAAGGCGCACTAATCAAAATTTTTCTACAGATCAAATGGCTACATGTAATGTGAAAGGGGTCGCTCATAGTGACAAATCCACAGATAATTACCACCCGCCTCTGTAGTTCCCCTCAGCTTTAAGGAGCATTTTAGAGTCTTTCCGGTCATTGTTTTGGTTTTACGGCCCACAGCTTTAATGTTTTGGTTTAGTCTCACCACCCTCATCCACGTTGTTTCCAGCTGTAGCATGCAGCTGTTTTCAGAAAAAAAAAGCTGTAATGAACTCACTGTACACTAGATCTGCTCAGCACCAGATAGATGACAGACAAAGTTAGCAACTAACTGAGAACATAGTGGGGCACTTGGCAGCTAAAGAGCCAGATATTTCCCTCAGGAGTTGGAGGAGAGCTTCCTAAAGCTAAAAAGGAGATTAAATAATGGACTTAACATTCATCAGGTGGTCTGAAACATGACTCTAAATGAATGTTCTGTATCTGCTGGATGTGTAAACAAGCAACTGTTTGCTAATACATTAGCATAACAACATTACAAGGTGATAGATCATGTCCATGTTTTCAGCTTTTTTTCAACAAGCAAACAGAAAGGATAAGAAAAAGAAAGGATAAGAATAAAAACATTTCATAATAATAACATCAATAATACATAGATGATAAGTATGAATAAAATAATAAATCTATTTCAAAAGGCATTAAACTCAACGCTTGAGAAGTCCAATCTCTAAACGCCTCACAGTTGGAAATCATTTTGGGCTTTAACCATAACTTCATGCCTTAAGTATTTTCCTCAGTCAAACTGAGGTAGTTGAATCGTTAACTGTGGGTACAGCTAGTTGCTCCCATATGTTTTCCACCAAATTGGCTTCAACAATTGTCCTCTCGCAGGGATTCTCACCCAACACCCACATCATAACACAGCTCTTAAATATGCGGCTACAGGGAGAGTTAAAGCGTTTCAAATGAATGATGACTTCCTATAAACGAGACAATCCAAGTCAGACTATTCGCTCGTAAATACAGCAAGTGGAGTGCGGTTACACTTGTTCTGCTTACAGCACCTGAGAGCAAAAGCAGAGAGCTGTCAATAGAGAAACAAATCTTAATTTTTAGTTCACTCTTTATGTGTGTGTGTGTGTGTGTGTGTGTGTTGTGAGTGTGTGTTGTGTGTGTTCCCCAGAGGCTCTCTACCCACGACGCCGTGCCGTTGAGTGTTTGACAGGCCTTGATCAAAGGACTACAGTGCCAAGAGATCCCATTTACTGTCCCATAAGACTTGGGACAGGCAGCCTAATTAGTCCTGGCTTACTCTGCTGTATGTGTGTATGTTATACGTGTGTAAGGGTGTGTGTTTCCTGAGTAAGCAAGTAACTGAGTCGTTACGTGAGAAAGCAAAAAAAAGCCATTTGAGTGCAGTTTGACATGCATGCGTGGGTGTGCCGGTTACGACGGATGTGAGGAGAAATGTGTGGCCTTGTGCTGCTGACTTCACCCGCAGCAGGATGAGCGGTATTGTGTTTTTTCGACGGCGATGTGAAACACTAAAAGCTATCCTGCTGATGTTGGGAGGAAATGACTCGGATTAATGGCAGATAAATACTCTGATGATCATTTTCAGCTTTTAACTCAAGCTCACTGACACACATGCTGCTTGATTAATTGGCACCCCTGAAACGGAGAAAGATTGTGATAGCAGTGATAGGCATCTCGCTCGCTACTGTAACATGGCCATCTGCACATGGGGAGCAGGGGAAGGCAAGTTTGTCACCACTGAATACATCTCAGTCACAATACATTGATAAACTGACTTTCTGATAAATAATTTGTATTACATCAGATGCACCCATGTTAAGTGACAATACTGATAATGTGGAAGATGTATGGTTTTACTTACTGCACCATTACCCTAAATTCATTTATTTAGCACGCTGTTGGTTTTGGTCTTTTCATGGGATTTGTTGACAATAACAAAACTACAGTATCATTCTGGACTTTGTAAGTGATTCTTGAGAGACCCCTGGAGTTTCCCAAAATTACATTTTTTAATGAGTACTTCCAGGGTGTTGTGTTTGGTATAATCATCAGTGTTTTCCAATATCATGGGAGGTTTGGCTTTTAACAATAGAGGCACTCTGGAAGTCTCAATTTAATATGACAACACTTGTCAATGTTTGTCCAAGCCCTATATATATAATTTGACCGTGCTTTCCAAAACCATTACAAACTACCGGCAAAAAGTAACACTTTTGTTAAGGTTTGGTTAAGTTTGGGGAAGTACTTTATTTGTGGATTGACTACTTAATTCCATCAACACATCTGGTATTTCTTGGTTTTATGTCTTTGTAAAGCATGTTGCCACTTGTTTTTGAAAAGTGCTACATAAAGAGCTATTATTATTACTTCGTTAAAGTTAGGGGACCTTTGTAGTCATGGTTGCAATAATTAACACGTGGTTAAGGTTAGGGAACAATCATGGTCAAGCTTCAATAAAACAACACTGACTGTTGATTCGAAGCAGGAAACGAACAGCAGTCTCCCGCACTAAAATCCAATGTTTTGTTGACCCATCAAACCACCACAACTTCCTGCCTATGAGGACTTTGTCGCCCTGTAATACCATCACCTCATGTCCTCCTTTGCTCCCGTCATGATTACTGTGGACGCTAGAGGACTGAACGTAAACACGTTTTTGTGCGATGGCTGAAACGACTGACGCTGTCATTCCTCTTGACAGGAGAGTCTCTCTTATGTGTTTCTGTCTGCTCACTCCTCTTTCTTTTAAATTTCTCTCCTGCCCTCATCTCTCTGCTATCTTCATTATATGAATATTATTATTATTATTATAAATTATTATAAATGTGATACACAGCATCATACATAGTACGTGCACATCACTCCTCTTCTCTCCAATAATATTTACTTAAATCCAAAGTAATAAGCAATAGGTTACATTTGAAGCCGCTAGCTCACCATCTAATGGTGAGATACTTGATGATTGATTTCACCTCTCATCCCTCATCCTCTATCTATGGAGCCTGCAGTTCTGAGATACTGAGCATCAAGATTTTCACATCCCAGCCAGCCAAACTGTTCTGCATTCAAACTTATCTTTAAATCAAGCCAGCATCCTCACAGTAAACTGAATGCAAAATATCAAAAACGTACGACAATTACAAATTGTATTTAAGGCCCAAACAAAGAAAAAACTATATTTATTGTAATATTTATTGTAAACAACTGAAAAGCAGCCCACTGCTTCAATGGAAAACTAGATGAATGTCATTAAAAAGAGACAATATCTGAAACTGAGAATGATTATGTTTTATGTGGAGGAAATTTAAAAAAATATTGTACCAAAAGAATAATTTAGCAGAATGTTACAATGAAACTTATAAGAGTGTCCTTCAGAAAACAGAGAAGTTTGCAGTGTTCCAATATTATTCTAACTCAAGCACAGACATTGTGCTCTGCTTGATGTCCAGACTTCGAAAAGCCACTTGGCGTTTGGAAACAATGAAGACTTTATCAGTAAAGTTTGCGGCCATCTAACCGCGAAGCTCGCAGCCAAGTCAAGTGTCACTCCAAGAAAGTATCGAGTGTCCATCTGGCCACTGGTGCCAGTCAGCCAACACGCAGATGGACGGTTTTTGATGCTTTTCCATGTCTGAAGAGTCAATCAACCATTTATACAAACCCAGCATATACATATACAACATTATTTTGAAAAGCACATTAGAGCCATACTCAACATTAAACCTCTATTAAAAGTCTTTTGCTGATGTTATGTTGTTATGTTTGCTTTGTCCAAGTCTTAGAGCCAACTTAATAAAATAGGCCTCCCTACTAAGCACACACACATGCATGCCAATCACAGGCTGAGCTTGGGTTGTGCCCTGCCATGTACCTCAATGCACCCGAAAGCTGCTTATTAATGCTGCCTCATGAAATAACCAACCCACTCTCAAAACTAAATGAAACTCACTCCACAGTTATCTGCAGTGCAAATCTAAGTAGACAGCACTCATTTCCAGAGAGTGGAACAGATGTGAAGGTGGAAAACTTCACTTCACAACAGAACATACTGTGTATTTCCCAGTCATATGCATGCTGTATATAACTTGTGGTGAAAGAAGTTTCAATTTCAACTTTAGAAAGTGAACATTTTAAAAGTTTATTAAATTTATTACTGGTTTGCATGAAAATTAAAATGGTATTTATAGTCTACAAAATGTAGAACATCTGCCATTATTTAAGGATAAATCTGTTAATACTACTATATTTTTCTTGTGTTAAACAAATCCTGTGAACCAACAACAAGTTGATCCTACTAACAAGTATTGTCTGTGTAGCCAAAACATCACCACAAACATGGGCGCTGTATTTTATTTTGAGTGTTTATTGTGTATTAATTTGCTGCTAAAAACAATCCCCAACAAACAGACTTTTTAATCCTGCTTGTGTGACGTTTGATAAAAACTACAGTGTCCAGCTGTTTTAGGACGTTATTTAGCCTTTTTTTTTGCCTAACAAAAATACAGAACACGTCCAGCCTTAACCTTTCACTTAAAAAGTTTACCTGGATGCATTCCCTAACCCATCCACCAATCAGAACAAATGTTACAAGAAGTGTATAACCCTGTATAATCCTACCCAACCACAAAAGTATCTAACGATGATTAAACGTGTTAATTTCCTTGTATGTTAATGTCAAAATGCCATTATATTTACTTCCTGGAAATGTTCACAGTAGTCATTTCCACTATTACAGTCTTTAACAATCCCCCTCAATAACATACACCCTACGGCTTTTAAAGTGACGCTGCATTTTTCACTGAACGCCCTAAAACTCTGGTTCCTTTTCCGAGGACACTATTGATGCGTCTGGGAGGATGAAATGTATTCAGTTTGAAGAATCTGTGACAGCTCAAGGGTGTGCATGTATTCTTTCATCAGCTACGCTGAATATGCGATGAGCTTCACTTGCTTCCTTGCGTGTTTGTTATGGTCCAACCCCACTGTTGTGCCTTCTTGAACAATTCCTCCTCGCACCATTCAACAGCACCACTGAAAATGTTGTTTCCTTGTGACTTTTAAAAATCTACACTGTGGCCAGAGAAACACTCAAGCTGAGATGAGAATCGATCTGAAAGCGTGGGTTGGGGAAACTACCGTTTGAAGCCACTATCACCAGCCACTAAGAGATTTAAACGAAATGGAAATGGTTAGACTTTGATCACCAGCTGGCTGGTAATGACACTTATCTCTCCTATCTTCTTTCCAGTGGGCAGAATAATGACATCATCTTTCAGGGCCAACGTGCTCCTGCTATTCAGCGGAGAGCAGCAGGCTTCAGCTCCACATCCGCCCGAACGCGAGAAAAAGATCCTTAACAGTCAAATCCGATTTGAAGCATCTCCACACTGCACAGCTCCAACTTATACCGTCAAGCCAATATATTTCCAGCCAGGCAGAAGAAAGGCAGTACATGCTTGTGAGCTGGAGTGGGTGCTAAATATTTCAATAACAGCTCACTGACAGTGAGAAAGGGAGCGAGAGAGCAGGAGGTGCAGCAGGGCTGGGCGCTAGACACTCTGGGAGCAGCAGTGAGGGGTGACAGGTTGGTGCCGGTGTTACATGAGGAAGTGTCTGAAAACATCAATGTGCGGATGCATACCAACACCAGGAACGTTAAGAGCAAGAAGTGGGCCAAGGCCACATGGCACGTTTATCAAAGAGGCTGGGGGAGGAGGCATCCGTCGAGTCTCCACTTATACACCTGCTGTTACAAGGTGTGTGTGTGAGCGGCAGAGAGGCAGGAAGAGACGAGCTTTTACTCTCACCGACAACATGACCACAGGTGAGGAAACCCAGCTGAGAACAATGTGAGTTCATACACAGTTTTCATAAATTTATGTATGGAGAAGATGAGTGGAGAGTGTCTGCAGAGATCTGCCGTACATCAAGCAGACATGAAATCTGAAAAAAAACAAAAAAAACAGCGGAGATGGTTTATGGATGTTGGACAAAGATCCCATTTTCTTTGAGGAAATGCAAGAAAATGTCGTTCATTTTCATGCTGCCTGGTTCAGTGCTAGTCATACATTTCAAAGTCTGGAACCAAATCGTGAAAAACAGTGGGGGAAAACAGCATAGAAACACAAGCCTGGCAGTTAAATTCCCCCTGCCTACCCATCCTTCACCCAGAGTCTGCTGCCCGAGTGTCCCAGGAAGTTCAACTGCGCTGGAAATATGACCCGCACACACACACTTGTGTAGATCACACATTGTCGCTGGATTATCTTCACAGCAGTGACCAATGAGGCCAGTTTGTACAGTATCCTTCTTTCACATTGATCTATCTTATGTTTTCCAGCCCAGGGGTCGTTAACTAGAATGATAGATTAAGTCTCATAGTTAGTACTTTACACACCAGTCATGGCAAACTGTAACATGATGAACAAATATATATTTATATTCGTGCTCGTCATACTCCAGTAATAAGTCTGTCTCTGTCTCAGTGGCTGATAGATATATAACGCAGGATATTAGGTAATACCATGCTGTGCTAAACTCTAAAGAACTGTTATATTTGGGTGATTTCCAGGCGGGGAAAAATGACATCACGCTCATAAAACTGACACTCCATTAACACGTAAGTAATGACTTCACAGTTTTCAAACAAGTAAAGCTGTTCCGAGTTTATCAGGGAAGTTAGCTTGCTTACTGGCTAGTCACATGCCAGCTAGCTAAACACTTGGGTAAATTTGGGTAACGTAAACCTATAACCGTTCTTCTATTCTCTATTCTAAATCTATTCTCTATCCAATTCTTGAGACCCATTAGTGCTTTGAATATGATGATTAACGTGATCATTTAACCGCTTGTGTCATGCATGAACTAATGGTCCATTCTCAGCAAAAGCTACTTCTAAGTTTGGTGGGATGACACTTTACTTTACTTGAGGGGGCACACAAACTGTAACTAATGCAATGATGTAAGAACATGTTATTGGTTTTGTGTCATCTAGCAGCTGATTCAGCAACAATTAATGAGGCAAACCATCTGTAAGACTATCAAGGAAGTAATAACATTCTGTTACAGTATTCTTCTTTTAAACACAGTCTTTCCCTAACCTTAAAGTGAAACTATGTAACTTTTGATAGAAGAAATAACACCATTTTTCTCTTTAAAATGAAGAGCTGAATTTATTCAATTCAGTACTATATGGGGTTCTGCTGCAACACTTGGTCTGGTATGACCAGGAGCTTTCAGTAGCTAACCTTTAGATAGGTATTGCTGTGTGACTGACATAACTGAGTCAGTTCACTGACTTTATCTTTATGAGTCTAATTGTGCAATGGTTACAACAAGTTTCAGCATTTACCATTATCCCAAATTTGTCACTTGTGTCCACTGTGGCAGCTGTTTAGCCAAAGTTACACAGGCTCACTTTAACCAAGTAGTTTTAGTTGAATGGGGGTTGCAGATCAGAAAATACTCATATGAATTGTTGGTCATTTGTAACGGTTTTAAGAGACACTGATAAACAACGTCGTCCTGCCGATAGCTGCATCAGATCAGAAAAGGCCCCTATTGGTCGTTTTGGAAGGCAATGACTAACATGTTTTGTTGTTTAGGTTGGAGGACTTTTTGTTCCTTCACACAGTATCTAGCAGTCTGTTCTTACGTAACTCATCATGTTCGATGACAGTGATTCAGAGTTATTCAGAAACTACTTGTTAGATATATTAAATTAGTGGACTTGATTTGATCTGAGTTTGTCCATAGTCAGTACCTACTCAGGACTTTGTGTACATTATTGTAATCATGTGACCATGTCTGTCCAAAGTCCAATTTGATATAGGCCTATGTTCAAACTAGTCGGCCTGTGTAGTGGAGGAATAAATATATCAGTCTGGGCGCTAGTTATTTGGTTTACACTAGATTCACCTCGGTGTGTCGGCCAGAACACCACTTAAGGCCAAATATTCCAGAGCATGAAAATAAAGAGCTGAGAAATGTTTGTTGCTGTTTACTGTCCTTTACTTGGTTTACGTTGTTGTGGTTTTTCTATAAAAAGAAAGAATAACAAAATACACTCTAAATAAGGGATAAGACATGCATACATTAACTTCACCCATACACAGTAATATGCATAATAATACCTAACATAATATAAACAATAATCAGGAGTGACACGAATATGACTACTCTCAACTCCAATAATTGTAAACAGAGGAAGTAAGTGGCTACNGGTCCTGTCTAAGCCTCCTGTAGACAACACCAAGCAATACAATAATACACTGTAAAAAAATCAATACACCTGTGAAAAACGCTTATTAAACTGCAACACCTGTACAGGAGAAAGACAAGAGGATGTTAAAAACAAAGCAGACATTTTCCCCAGGCCAACTCTGTTGAATTAACATATTGGGATTATTCAGTCCTAGTCTAACTCAGCTATTGATTCACTCAGAGCAAAGAGCCTGAGGTCGATTTTAAAATGCTGATCAGCTGTGTGTTCGAGTTAAGATGTACAGTGGAAATAAGTCAGGAGGGGGGGAACGGAGGTAAACTGAGAAGGAAGCATAGAGACAGAGACAGAGAGAGACAGGAGTGTGTGTGTGTGTGTGTGTGTGTGTGTGTGTGTGTGTGCACGTGAAGAGAGTGAAGCAACTGAGAAAGAGACAGAGACAAGGAGACAGCTCCCAGCAGAACTCTAAAACAACAGCGTCTCTTGCTGACGGATGATACGCTGAGGCCGGCTGGCCAGCCATGCGAGCAACCCATTCCCTCCTGAACAACCCGTCACACAATAGGATCCACATCAGCAGTGCACAAGAGGAGAGGAGAGGAGAGGGAAGGGAAGAGGGGAAGGTCAGAAGAGGAGAGGAAAGGGTAGAAGAGGAATAGGTGAGAAGGGAGGAGATGGAACGATAAGGGGAAGACGTAGATCAGGGGGGAAGAAAGGCGAGAGGGAGGGAGGCGAAGTGAATTAGAGAGGAGGCAAGGGAGATTTTGAAAAGGGCAGTTAAGCCGACTTTCTCAATTATTCATTTAGAAATCAATACAACCTCCATGCAGCAGCGAGGGAGGTTAAAGAAAGAACATCAGAGGAGAAGAAGGTGGATGATAGAATTTCACACGATGTCGTTTTTAATTTGTGATCAATTATTTAGCTTTGGATGCTTGTGATTTCCAAACAGCCTTACTGTACTTCCTGACAAGCAGGCCACTAAAGAAAATGGCGAGGAAAAGGGATGTGAACGTCGTGGCCTGTGAGGTCAGAATGCCCTCAGTGCTCTTTTATTGCAGGTATAGAGTCAGGCTGACAATGGAAAGACAAAACAACACAAGCGTTGTGTGAGGAATGTGTTCTTAAATGACCTGCCTCGATTAGGGAGAGGGCTGTAAAAAAAGAAAACGGTTGTAAAAATAACAATAAAAATACGTCATGGATTTACCTTCCAGAGTGCACTCTTCCTCTCATTTTTAATGTGTTGCTGTTAAGTTGTAAGGCTAGGAAAGCTGCTGACTGGTATAACAAGAAAAATTACACATTAAGTGAGGGCAATAGCCTTTTGTTTGTAATCAGATCAACCCATTAAACCCCCTGACTCACCAGGTCCTCGCAGCCTCCTCCCCAAACTTTTCCTTTGTGTGCCGTGGCCGGAGGGATCGAGGGATAGATCTCTTAAATGTCATGAAGACTGATGGCGGGTGTGTTAAAGTGTGGTGACATTACTGCCTCTACTCTCCTTCTTCCTAAGTCAGGCTTGTCTGCCTTCCGCACTGACATTTCGCCGGCCGTGTTTACGTGGGACTCGCCGGCCAAAATGCCACTCCAAGATTTATAGCTGTGAACACTGGCTGGTGGAGCGGAGAGAAGGTGTGTGCAACCAGGTAGAGAGAGGGAGAGAACAAATGAATTTGAGCATTCATTGGTTCTCCATCTTCTCGCTTTCCTTTTTTAACTTTCATCCCCTCCTCCTCCCCTTGATATCCACTGTCATCTCCTCTGTGCTGTGAAATTCTCCTCCCCTCCAGTCTAGCTCTTTTTTTTGTCCAAAACAACTGATTCTCTTCTAATGTTTTAGCTTTTCTTCTCTTCTCTTATGTGCATGTTTTAGTTTTTTGTCTTAGTGAGAGAAAATTAGCATTTTATGTTTTTAGTTTCCCTCAGTTGTTGTGTAAAAGATAAGGCTTGCAATATTCTATGTTTTTGTTATTGTCAACAATCCCATAAAAAGACCAAAACCAGAAATGCACTAGTCTGTCTTTCAGTACTTTCAGACTTCCCTACCCCGACTGTGGCTCACGGCCTCAGGCCCATTCGTTCCTGCTGAAGATGTAAATCTTCAAAAACAGGTCACAAACAGGAGTAAACAGTACCTTTGTTGGGGACTATTTTCAGGGGGAGATAAATCCACATTTGGTGTTCTGGTGAGTATATCCGACAACAGGACGGTGTATGTGGGATTGACTCAAAATAAACTGCAGTGTCCATGTTCATCATAATGAAGGAACGTGTCACCCAGTGCGACAGTGTGGCTCATTGTCAGTTAGCAAGATAGCTTGGTTGATGACGGGACAATACGTTCACACAGTTTATTCAAAATGACGTCTTTGTACCATCGACTCCTGTCTCATAACTGTACAAAAACCATTCCTCTTTCGTGGAGTAATTCACAGTTTGACAGAGAAGGTTAAAGAAAACGGTCGGATGGCGCAACAAAGCTTATGAGATACGTTAGCTTCATTTTGGACTCTCCGGCTCTCCGTTCTGTCAGAGGTCAAATTTGTGTGTCAATGTTCACCGACGTTGAACTCGACGCAGAAAATTCACACGGCTTAATTTCACCTCTGCAATTGATTCCTCTGATCGCAGTGATTCCTTAGAAGTGGATACATTTTGCCACGAAATTTCTGCTTTTTTTTCTGCTCATGTTTCAGTGTTCCTCCTCTCTTCTCCTCTTCTTTTCTTTTGGAATGAATACTTTCTCAAGTTTCAGATTCTCTTCTCTTCTCCATCTTTCAAAAACTGATCTCTTATGAATGACAAAAGATTTCCTCGTCATCGTATTTTTAGATAGGCTCATTGTAAGTGATGAAAATGAAGCTGTGGTCGTTTCTTAGCCCTGGGGAGAAACAAACTATATGACAGGAAAATCTAAAGCTTACACTTGCAGTGCTACTTCTCTTCTGCTTTACACGCCATTTTCCTTCTTGTTAACAGACTCTTGTAACATTCCTGGTTAGCAAAATGAGAGTCAATGAAAAGAGAATAGTCAGAGGGGAAAATGTTACTGAATGCAAGATAGAAAAGGAAGCACACGTAAGAGCGCAACTTTTTTCATGGTTCAATGTCACGGACGCTGTACCACATAACTCTGCGTGGTGATTTCCTGTGAGACAAGAAGTCACATCTCAAGGGCATTGTTTTTCCTTCCTTTATGGGTTGCATGAAAAACGTCCTTTCTCCCCCGCTGCGCCCCAGTGCGCCGCGTGTGACCCACATAAAACAGTCAAAAGGAACAACGGCCCCAGCCTATGTGCTTACTGTTTGTACACACATCATATGTCACACCACACTGAGTGTCATCATCGCATGGTGGGGACATCAACTTCCTCTGTGGGAGCAGCTCTGCTGTATAATGTGTGGGATGCATCATTCCTCAGCCGCTGCACCAACCTCCAACCAACACAATCTCTCAGTGTGAAGAAGTGATCTGTCATGCTGGCAAGGTGGCACACCGAGTCCCACTAAAACATGCACTGTGAATTGTTTCTTTACGTAATGAACTGCATCTCACAGACGCCATGTGTGACTGTTTGCTCTGAATATATTTCTCATGTATCAGCACATGTAATATCTCCACATCCCTTTTTCCGAGATCCACCTTTCTAAGGAACTAAGAATCAGCCTTGATGTTACTTGGATGAGATTGTATTTTTGACATTATGAAATGGGCTTTGGAAAGATTTTATGAGCACAGTGGGTCTCATAAACGTCTTACACATGCTGCTACAATATCTGAAAACCTGAAAACAATTACAGAAACTGAAAACACAAGGTTTTCAACAGACATCATTGCAGTATACTGTGAACTGATAGACGCATATTATGATTCCCCACAGCTGCAACCACACTGTGCACCATTGCTGCCTGAATGCACACTCTAATCACATGCTAAATGAGAGTAATGAGTATCGGCTGCGATTGATTCCCTATAGATACACTGTACATGTCGGAGAATATTACTTTTTATCTCCTATCTTTACCTCTTTGTGTTGTGTTATCATTCTGTCAATACACCTCTGACTTGGACTGTAAAGTTATTCGGATTTTGACTCTCTGTTGCACCTGTGACCACACCCCACGGAGATGTCACGGACATGTACTGAACATAAAACTGTTAAGTACACTGATTTCTTGTACACTAACTGCAAAAAAGTACATCATGAATATAAGCACACAGAACTTTCTGTTTGGAGGAAAGTATTGCACATTTTACTCCACTACATTTATTTGACAGCCACAGTCATCAGCTATCAGCTATCACTCACAAGGACTACTTTATGTACATAAAATAAAGGATGTAAGTACTTCTTCCACTACTGCTGTTTTCAGTCAGTGTGTGGTAAGGAATTGGGAAACATTTTAAGTTTCCGAAGGTAATGTGTTTTATTATTCCTTTAAAGCTGGAATATCTAAATGATCCACTCCACAGTTGTTATCATATCTTCCTCTCATTTTTCTCATAGGTGCCATTACCGGGTCATTTCTTGTTCTTGCTCCAACACAGTACAGCCCGCTGCAGAAACCTTGTAAGACAGACAGACCAACATCATATCCTCTTCCATCCCTGTGAGGTTTCTTCTCCCTCTTGTCTTCCCTTCCTGCCTGCCAGGCTCTACCAGTCTTTCAGTCCTGCCTGCTCTCCAGGCTCATAGGCCCAGCTAGTCATGATGAATGTGGAACAGGGCCCAGCCCAGGCTCCTGCCATTACCCCGTGACAATTTATTACCCTTTATCTGCAGGCACAATTAACCCAGGCCCAGGAAATAGGGACTTATCAGTCCTTCATTACCAGGACCTGCTCATGTCCCCATCCCTCCCTGTCACCTGACGCACATACACACACACATACACACATACACACACCTCAGCCTGTGTGGGCTGTGAGTTTCTCTTTTTGTACATGGCTTGCTATTTCTCTTGCCATCTCCATTACACCCATAGACTCTCTCACACTCTCCGAATCGCTGTTCTTTTCACATATCCTTTTGTTCTCTGTCACACACACTCTGACTTTCTTAGAGATTGTATTTTTAAACTAAGATGATGAACACCTAGAGTGACATTACCGTGCGTGTGTTCTGATCTGTGTTTTTATGATCCATTACGTTTACACAAAACTGGCCTAAAATAGAAAAGAAAAAAGTCCCCTGAGGTCCAAAAAGCATTTTCCCCATAAACCACCATTATAAAAGAGACATCTGTAAAACAATTGACTGTACTTTGAACGGTCAATTAACAGTCTCCGTATTATGAATTTTACATTTTTTTAATATTTGTAAATTTTCCCAGAGCCTTATAATACATCCGTACTGTGATCACTTTTTGATTCAAATACTGCTGAGACTTCATTGGTGTAGGGAAGTGTGTGACATCATCTTTCTCCAACTGAGCTCCGCCCACTCCAAACCAGTGAGAAGAGTACACAGGAAAAACACAAGTAGAGAAATCTCTCATATGAAATAACCAAAACTGTTCAAACTTTGGCAGAAGCTTTTGTGTTTATGTAAAGCTCCATCGCTCATAGTAAGACACTGATTGAGAAAATAGGTGTAAAGGGCCTTTAAGATGAGAAAACATGACATTTAAGCTACATCACAAAATTATAATAACCACAATCCCAGGTGATATATAGTCTCACACCACAGTATGGATAATATATTGGTGTATTGCCCTCGGCTGTACAAGTACATTGCATTAACATAATCTGTAGGAGTCCCTTTATATGAAGGATAGGACTAATCTGTCCACATTATTCATGCATGTCAAGGGGATATCCTCCTAGTGTGCATCAGACAATAGCCTACTATGTACACCACAGACCAGGTTGCCATTCAGGCTTATTCAAAGCTAATCAGTGCCAGCCTATGAGCGATTGCCATTGGCACCCAAAGCTGGCGACTGCTGACATTTTAGGCTGTGTTGCTCTGCTGCAAAATGGAGGAACGATATAAAAGCCACAGTCAATCAGGTCCGAGGAGAGCCAGCTCTCCTGCAGTCAGTGCCCCGACCAGGCTCATCTGGAAGCGCCCGGTCTCTGCAGCCACATATACTGCTGCTTGTAAATATTATGTAAGAGTATGAAGTTGACTAATGAATGCGGGCCCTGTCCAGTTTGCCAGGAGCAGGATGATGATGACAGCCAGGCTTAACAATACGGATATTTAGGAGGGCTGTTATGTATTTGTGTGTGGGTGTGAGTTTGGGAGGTGTCGTTCACTTGCAGCCTTACGGGCTTATAAAGTGAACTAAACTAAATTCATATGTTACATAAACCAGATATGATGGATGATTTCTGCCCTTTGCTCTCTGACTCTTTCGCTCTTTTGACAGCGGCCTATAATTTCTCCTTATTCGTCTCGAAATCTCTAACAGCTCTCCTTCCTGTAGAGAGCATTGCCCATGGATGCGCGTGCCTGTATATGTCGACATACATTAGAGTCACATACATTATCTAAATCCGTTATGACAATGATAACTTTCCCCGTTTAAGCTGGTGGGTAGCTGATTGAAAAGCCGGGGTCCATGTGGGAGCTGACTCCGGAGACGCAGAATCGCTGGAAGCAAAGAAGAATCAGAAAAGCCAAGACTCCTGCTGCTAACTGATAACAACATAAACAAATAGTCCCAGTTATACATCCCTCTTGCCTTCCTCCCTGCATCATATATTCCACTGTATGTGGTTTACAAAGTGCAGGAATTAGAGGACACATATTTCAAACGTTGAAAAGAGTCTGCACATGTTGAAATGTATCCACCTTAGCAACAAATTGGCCAGATTCGCTGCCTTTAAGGAATCCCTTCAATGAAAGTGGCATTACAGAGTTTTCCTCCTCCTCTTGTCATCGCCTCTCTGTAGGGTGCAGACAGAGACAGACACCGATCTGGGAGAGCAGGCAGTCAGTCATTTTGGATAAAAGGATGAATTCGGCAAGGATCATATTCAGCCCCAAAAGGACCTGAAGCTGCAGCTTTTTATTCTAACAGAGAGAGATGTTTCCGGAAAGATGCAGTTTGAGAGATGTACGTTCAAAAAAAATACCTCAAATATCATCATGAGATGAGCAGGATCAACACATCACATGGAACTCCTCAGTGAAAACAGCCTTCATAATAGAACAATATTCCCATCTACAGAGCTTTGAAAATCTGGTGTCTTGACAAACACAAAAAGAGGATCTTAACGCTCATAACTCCTTCTCCCAGAGGCGCACCACTAAAACTGCAACAGCTTGTGTGTTAGCTGGTTGTCTCGCCAGGAGAAGAGAAGGTAGCAGGCATCAAGGCGTGCTGGAGGCAACATGCCCAAACAAACGTCCACTGGCAGGCGGCGCTTTCTTTACAACTTACAAACTGCATCTTTAAGCAAAGATTAGCTTAAGGATTACAGGGCTGGATGCTTTTAGCTCCTTGAGAGTGCTCGATCTCCCTCCTCAGAGAGTTATCCTCCCTCCCTTTTCACTCATCCTTTATACTCATTAAACAGAATGGAGATGTGTGATAGAGTAGAAAGGGAGAGGGAGAGAAAGACGGAGGGAGAGGGTGAAAGAGAGAGAATTAGATTCTCTGACACCCCGCTAATTGAGCGATCTCCTTTGTGCCCGGCCCAGCCTGCCAAGTTTTAATTAGCAACTAATCAAATCAATATGGAGGCTGCCAAGCGAAGAGGAAGGTACCTAGATCGTGGGATGGCTGCCTGGATCACAGCTGCCTCTGACCTTTGCACCTGGAGGTAGTTTTTCAAGGCTGTAAATGATGAGGGCCAGTGGCACTGATGGTCGGTAGCTCTCTTTGTGAGTGAAGGATGAAGCGATTCTGAGAGGGGCGAGGTAATGATATCTGGCATTACTCAGCTGCTTCAACATTAAGATAATTGAGCAGGGGGATAAAACCTGGGAGCTGATGTTCAAAATGAAGTGTTGTCTTTTCAAATGGCTATTTGCATGAGAGGAGGAGTGATTTTCTTGATAGCACAAATGTCCACCTTGTAACTTTTACATGCACGCATAAACACCAAGGGCATTTTTCTATGAATGAGACATCAAAGAGGAGAGCGTAAGGATGCACATCTGCTCCGCATGCACACACACAATAAATTCGGCCATTTTTACATGAATTGATGGCATATGTCTACACACACACGCACACACACACACACACACCGGCACTTCAACAAAACCCTTGAAAAGTGTTAATTACAGAGAAACCTGATGTGATGTGTTGTGCCATCTTCGGAGACATCCACATGAGCTGGAGACGAGAGGCAGAGCCACTTCTGCTCTCTCATCTGCCTCAGGAAGCTGTCAACACATCCTGACCTCCCCTGGAGGCGTCCAGCTGGGTCTGACGTCTTCTAGAGCCCGAGGGCCCCCTGGCTCCTACAGCTGCTACCTCTCTCTCTCTGTCAAACACACACAGATACATAAACACTGACACACACTTATATAAAAACACATAAAAGCACAAACGTTCACATGTGCCCCAGAACACTAATATCCTTCCAGTTGCACTTGCTAACGTGCACATACGTGCATGCGTCTTGTCACACGGGCCCTCAGACGATTAGTGATCTTCACTCTCATCAAACACAAAGTCAAAGTATTCATCGGCTTAACTGGCCCGCGACATTTATGTGTTTCTTTTGCCCGCAAAGACAGGATGATGTCATTGGGAAGTGATGTCATTTCACAAAGTATTTGGCGTTAAGAGGGCATCAACAGCAGTGCAGAGGCCAAATTACACATGCACTAAAACTAACTGAGAAATCTTACCACAAATAGACTCGGCAGCAGTGCTCTGTCTGACTAAGTGGTTAGAGAAGGAGTCAGTTAACATGAGGTTCAGTTCCCGTGTATCCATCAACTGCAAGTCTATAGTCAAAGTGTCCTTGAACAAGACACCAAACTCAAGCTCACTGTGAGTTATACTGAATAAAAGCATCAACAAATGTAACAATAACTAAACACAGCAACCAGTGCCAAAACAGCAACAAGTGTACCCACAGCAGAGTGCTCTAAAGCAAAGATAAGAAAATATGGTAAGTAAACGAGGGATGCCGAGCTGAAAAAAGGGAGTTTTCCTATCATTGCCTTTTGAGATAAGATTGTAAGGATTTTATTCTGTTATGGCCCCGAATCCCCAGATTGTTTGGAGGGATGTTGAAACTATTAACATATTTAGTAAAAATCCTTGGCTTTCAGAAGGCTCTGTTTTATTTTGATAGGTATTTTCATAATCTTTGTAAACTAAATGCTTATGTTCGGGGGGCATAATAGAAAAAAAGGGTTTTATATTTGAGGTACAGAGAATACACAACCTTAAAGAGGATGATTCACCACCTGCGAATAATAAACCGACGCGGATATTGGCAGATGGGAGCCTGCAGCGGTAACTGCACAGAAAATGTCCATCAAGTATATGATGCAAATAGAAGCTGGGGACTTGCAGGAGATGCAAGGGACAGCTTCCTAACACCTCATCCAGATTTTTTACAAAGCAGAAATAATAAAGTCATTTTCTACAATAGTCTGATGAGTGTAGATTCTAATATTTGACGATGGAATGATACGCTGCTACTGGTACGATTTGATTGATGATTTGTTCAAATGCATGAAACGACCTGTGTTAACATTTGTCTGACAAATACCTCTTGCGGCTGTGCAAATTACAACCATTGTCTGTGAGGAGCTGAGGTGGAAATAGTGTGATGTAGTTCTAACGCTGCAAAAGCTTTTAGGGAGGAGGTCAGGGTGGGTGGTTGGGAACATAAAGTGTGTGACGTTGACACGAGAGACCAGCATTCGTCTACCACCAACCCTGAAGACATGCTAGTGATCATTCAGTCCGCCACTTTGGTCCAGCCTGAAATGCATCAACAACTATTTGATGGATTGCCATGAAATTTTGTATAGACATTCATGGTCCCCAGAGGGTGTGTCCTAACGACTTGGAATGATCCCCCGTCCTCTCCTGTAGCGCCAATATGAACTGTAATAAATTGGTGAACAGAGGGATAAAACCTTGGAAAGCTTGTCCAATCATCAGGTCAAAATTTCCCTCACTCTGATGCATTTATTTGCACTAATGAACTTCAACGTTGCAAATTGCCATCTTTAAGATGAAGAAAATTTTACTTGGTCGAATGCTTTTGTTTATGACCAAATACTATAAATTTAAAGACAATGGCATTCCCTCAGTTGTGCTCCATGTTGAGTGCTAATTAAATATTATATTACATTCTTTTGCCACAAGCTTTTTGTCCAAAGTGAAATGCTTTCAAACTCAACGGGAACAAGAGCAAGTTCAAAAACTGGAAGTGCAACCCTCCCAAACAAACAACTAAAGAACTAACATTAGCATTTAGCTCAAAGCACAACTGTGCCCAACAGCCTCTGGAGCCGCTAGCATGACTTTAGACTCTTCGTCTTGTTTTAACCCAAACCACAATTTTTCCCCAACCCTAACCAACCGGTGACAGATCAGAAACCAGTCATACCAGCCACATTTGTATTGATGGTTTTGGAAAGCACTTCAAAACAATGTCCAGCTGATAGGGCCAGTTTAAAAGCCACTGACAACCAACCTATTTTGTCTGGAGCACTTGTTGGGTCCAGTAAAATGCCATGTGCTGTGATATGATGAGTGTGCTTTAAGTAACATTACATACTCACTCATTATTTATTTAAGCCTAAACAGTAATCACTTCTTACGCTGTGATTTACTGCGGGGCATACTGTACATCATCCACATAAGAGGCCAAACTGCACTGTAATGCTCAAGGTGATCTATAGCGGACAAACGAGAGGCCTAATTAATAACGGCAGCCTCTCGCTGGCACCTCTTGGCCTCCCTGTTATTATATGTACATTACCAGCTTGTGTTCATTGCCTGCTAATTAACCGTTGCTTAACATGCAGTGAGGGGAGGAGGAGGGTGGCTGCTGCGTCGTTTACCTGGAAGACCACAGCAGCAGCAGCAGCAGCAGCAGCAGTGGTGGGATCCCCAGTGAACCACCTAAGATGGGACCCGGAGGAGCACGATGCCCTTGAGGACAGCCAGGGACTGCAGGGCAGAATGGATGGCTGCATTCACAGCCATAAATTCACTGCTTCCTAACTATCTCATTCATCATATGCACACCAGACTCCTCCGCACCGTGAATACACCAACACACACACACACACACACACACTTCCCAGCCACCACTCCTACCTCCCTGGTTCGTCCTAGTAAATAAGGCATACAGACAGAGATAGGGCAGAGAGTGAAAAACATGAGATAAGTGTATCAGTGAAATGACCATATGACAATGCACAGCCCTCTATTTCACCTTGGAATGTGTGAATTCATTCATATTGGGGGAGACAACAGTCCTCCTCTCTCTCTCTCTCTCTCCCTCTACAAAAGACACATTTTCATATCTTCTTCTCAGCTGGTCACCATTTATTCCAGTATTTCCTCGGGTCTTTGTAGATACGGCGTCTGTGGGAGCTGCGTTGGGTGGTGGAATAAATCACATGGCTGGAAGTAGGAGTGCAATGCAGAATAAGATCTCATGCAACACCAGTACGGTAACACGAACAAGATGTGTTTGTTTTGGTACAAGAAGCAGCGCTGCTGTGAGACTGCGTAACCTTATAAACTGAAATCACTTTTATGTTGTTGTTTACACTGACGCAAAGGGTATTGTCTGCTTTTGATTGGGGTTTCTGATTCTACTTTTCCTTCCCCATAAATGCAGATTTATTGCGACAGACGACGGCGCTGATGTAAGTTGAAATAACCCCTCTCCTTTTATCAAGTTTTTAGATGAAAAACCCTGACTGAGCTGTATTGTTTCTTGAAACAACTCTTGTAAAGATCCGTCAAGGAGTCCGATTTACTATCCAACAGGCTTTGTTTCCCACCATGTGTTTGAATCTTAATATTAAAAGTATATTCAGTGTATACATTTATAAGAGATAAATTGCTTCAATTCACTTTTGCACGTTCACTTCCACTTTTCTAATAGTCTTTGTTTTTCTCCCTCCTGTCACTGTGACCCACTAAGTGGTTTTTGGCGGCAGAAGACAATGTAGAGCTGAGCAGAAAGAAATTTCTCTCTTTTGACTGAATCCATGTTTCACACTTTTACTGCTATTCCAATATTAATTCTGTTATCTCTGAATCAATCATAATTAGTCTTGCTGCTTGCCAACCAGCCTGGCCTGAATGCAGTATGAGGACCAGGACCGGAGGAGGAATACTGGAGATGAGACATATTTCTACTGCCCTCAAGTGTTCAGCAGGGGAACTTCAACCAAAGTACAAATAGAGCTGCTGGTGTTAAACCTTACTGACACCATCTATCATCCACAGTACAGCTGGACAAGGGGGCTCTATGAAAACTGATGCCATGATAGCAAGAAGCTAATAAGTGTCCAGACTCCAGTGGTCAGTCTCTCGGCTTTCCGTGGTAATGGATGTGATGTTTGCACAAGGACCTCGGTGTCAACTGCAAAATGCTTTCTTCCCGCCAGGAATTTGCAGCATTGAATTGCTTTGCTCAAGCTCCATCACCATCACACTGGGAAAGAACACCGAGAGACCAAATCATTTCACACTGCTCTCATTTCTCAAGCCCAAGTCGCAAAGAGAATTACTTGAGGCAATGGAGATTTTGTCTACAGGAATGACAGAGGTCAGCAAGCAGAGCAAAAATCAATGTGGATACAGCAGCACTATTACAACACTGGAGAGACAAATAACAAAATATCTCCAGACTTTGATACTTTGACAAATTGTAGACTGGAATTCTCCAGTAACTTTATTTAGTAATTAGTTCATTCTGCAGTGCAATTGCAACATAACCACTATTGGCGGACAAAACACACAAAAAAACCATTTATTTCTTAATTTCCTAATATTTTCCTGCCCCCTTTTGATATACAGGGGTGTAATGCAGATTTGCAGAGTTTTGGTTTTATTTGGCCAGGTTTTGAGATATCCACCTTTTCATGGGAACTACTTTCTACCGAAGAAATAGTCCCTAAAACTGTGGATTATCCAGAGCAACCGAGATTCTAGAAAGACGTGTTGCAGTGGGGGGGAAGAAAGGCATTAATCCAATTTTTTACTATGACTTTTAATTTTTTTTGAAAAGCACAAACTAAACCCAGTCGACGCTGATTTGGGGATTTTCATGTCAAAAGACAACTAAACGTCAAAGCTACAGCTGGGCTAAGTATGGCTGTGTGTAAATTTACTGGTTAAATGCAACCGTTGTTTCAGCCAATAACTATATTTCAATGTGTAATTAAAACCTGCTTCACGTTGGAAATATAGTTATTGTTGTATAGTCATCATTGTTGAATCAGTTTCAATGGTTTCTTTTGAGCTGCAAATTGCTAAATTTGATGATTTGCAGGTCACTGATTTGGCAAACCAGTGCTTATTGGGAATTCTGTTAACATCTATTCTATTGGGTTGTTGGCAGAAGTTTCAATGGTGGATATCTCAAAAATAGTGGGAAGTAAATTCAACATGATCTGCTAGGCTACATAACACGAGGGTCAAGTTGGAACAAGTGCTTTCTGTGACTTTCCCATCATTTTTGGTTCATTCCACCATCAGATAAAAGGTTCAGCCATTTTTATTTTAGTGTGTTACTTCGATATTAAAGAAAAAAAATACTAAACACATACTGTAAGCATGTCATGATGTTTTCCTAAGTACAATATTTTCAGTCTTGCACGTTCAACAAAGGCTCACAGAGACACAAGCAAGTTGCTCTCTCGCTCCCTCTGCCTCTGGCTCTCTCTATCAAAGCGGGCCAAACAGCAGATTTTTGTTTCAGTATTAATGTATTCTATTTGTTTTGAGAGCTGCACGTCTCCTCTTCTCCTCCACAGCGGTGCTTTAAACCCTTCAGGGGCATCTCAGGGATCCAGCTGACATATGGTGAAGACTGGAGAAACATGTTGGGGGCTGCCAGGCTGTGGACCTCGATCCCCAGATGTACGGTGGCATATTGTCTTCAAACAGACTCTGTCACCGTGGCAGAAACACTGGGAGGTTCGGAGGGATGAGGCTGTTCAAAATGCACGTCTAACTTCTCGTGTTTTCCTCCTCGAGCCATTTTCAGTTTGAAAGAGCCTCGGGACGTTAGTCTCTA
This sequence comes from Oplegnathus fasciatus, assembly GCA_003416845.1. NCBI lineage: Eukaryota > Metazoa > Chordata > Actinopteri > Centrarchiformes > Oplegnathidae > Oplegnathus > Oplegnathus fasciatus. Next base: position 1,506,481 of record NTHP01000026.1, read on the forward strand.
CTCACTGCTCAGTGCTACTTCTAGCTATGCTACTTATCTTGGGGGGCTAAAATGGGTGTGGAGTGTGTTTATACAGCAATATCTACACCTAACACAGGCTAATATATAATGGAATAACATTCACTCATCAGCACAGTACAGGTTCGGTTGACGCTGTTCCACGAGCTTCTCTAATTTAATCCTATCTCTCATTTAGCACCTCCATCATCTGTCTTTCTGAAAAAATGAAAAGTGTTCCTGGGGTTTACTTTCCATATTCAAGACAAGACACATTAGCAAACACGACAGCACTTGTTAGAAGTTGAAACTTTGTATCAACTTCTAACAACAGGTCGTGTCCTCCATGCATTTTCTCATGTTATCTCGAAATTTGGCTCTTAGCAACCTAGCGGGAGTTACATTTTACAGCAAAAAAGGCAGGAAAAAATAACAATAACAACCCATGGAGGTGTTTTATAGACTGACTACAGTATTTTTACACTCAGTATATTTAAATTTAACTACTTTTAGGTCCCCTGTTTTCGAAAATCCTGGCTACGGCCCTGTCCACGTCTGAACTAGCCAGGGACACTTGAGGCTCTGTGAAGCTGGTGACATTTAACTTCTTTGGTCTCGGGCTTATGGGAAATGGTGTTCAATAAAGGCTGCTAAAAACAACTATTAAATTAACAAAGATATTAGATCATTTGAAAAAAATATTTACCATCATTATCCGACAATATGGAACGAACCACAGGAAATACTGTGGAGTGATGTTATGTTGTAGGGCTGGATTTGGAGTCATTCATCTCATGAAAACCGTCAATGTGACTTTAATTACTTACTTCTTACTTCTGAAATAAAATCCTGTTTAACCTTGGCTCTCTAAAAGTGGAATTTCATTTAGTGGGTAGCAGAAATATTTTTAACAAACCGAGCACAATAGCGTGGAAATACTGACCGTTCTTATAATTTTTCATACTTTCTGGAACCTCATTAGTAATTGCGCACATTCCCAACATTTCAAACTTCTTCAATGTCTTGTGGCATTTCATTTCATACCTGTACTTTGTGATTGGGTGACTAATCCTGATGATAATAAATGAAAATGTAATGCTTTTCATCCCCTTGAAAGGGTATGTAAATGCCACTATGCAAAGCTCACAAGACACATGTTTTTAAAAGCGGACTTTCACATATTTCTCTCCAGGGGAGCATCTTTCCCCTGGAGTCTGACAGAAAGTGCTCTTTCAGAGATTCTTTTTTTGTTGTTGTTGTTCAGGCATTTCTGCTTTATTAGAAAGTTTAAAGTGAAGAAAAAGAGAGCAGAGATGGGAGAGAGGGGGTGTTAGAGGCTTTCAAGGTTCCTGACAGATTTCAGACTCACAATATGGTCGGAGCCTTTGACCAAATCAGTCAGTAAGTTGCTTTTCGTGAGAATTGGCCCCCGCCTCTTTCAGTCTGTGCACTCTAAAGTAACTCTTTGATACTTTACAGCTCCCCCCTACTTAAAAAAACTACAAGCACTATCAACCTGTTTACAAGCTATCTGAACAATTGGTTTATTTCTTGCTGCCAAGACAGCTGACCCCAAATGTTTTAATGTCAAAAGGCTCACTGCTAACAGAGCATGAAAGCCGTACTTCTGCAGCCCTCCTGAACTCTCAGCGCTTGGTATCTTGGCTGGCATTCCCGATCTTTAAAACAGCAGCAGCATAAGAGTTTGTTTTTTTCTTTTACAAGGCAGCGCTTAAGTGCTGTGAACCCATGAGGGAGGCAGGCAGCCTGTGTGCTCTTAGCCCACAAGGAGCACTTGGACAGAGCTGTTGCATTAGCAGGCTGTTACCTCTCCTCTTCAGAGTCTAATGTGAGGTCGGCAGCCAGACTCCAAAGAGGTTGGGGACAAGACAAAATACACTGAGGACCCCAGAAAAGGTCACACTGGTGGGAGGATTGCAGGGGCAGAAAGCCAGGGCTCTTTACAAGCTGGCAACCGTGTAGCAAAGATGTGGCAGCTCTTAACAGCTGCTGAGGCCGCAGCTACACCACAGATGTGCTTATTAGAGGTTTGTCTGGAGTCAGAGGACAAGTTCTGTACACAGCCAGGTATATAGTGTTTATGAATGTAGCCCTCTGAGGTGTGTGCCCCGGTCATGTCACAAATTTCAACCACTTGCAGTAGTTTCTGTAATGGTTTTGCTGTCTCAATAGGCATCCGCATACTTCTCATATAGCCTTTTCCTCAACAGCTGCTGTCGGTGGGCTGACTGATGTATTATTACTTTCTCAGTTCTACACACAGACGCTTAGAGCCTTAGCCAAGGCAAGACAACAAGTTGGATAAAGATCCGTCTTGTTCTTGCTTATTTCCCTTGAATCAGGTGAGCAGCAATGACCACAGACGTACTTCCTCCAACTCCTATTATCACTTCATCACAGGCATCCAAAGTTGATATTATGCTTTCACAGTAGAACAAGCGTCCCATGTCACCATGTTGCCTAATCCGAGTCCAACAAATTCCAAGTCCATTATATCTTGTTTGCCCACACAGTATTTGGTCTATTAGCTTAAGATCTGTTGTCTCGTGTTGCTTTGAAAAATGTTATTATAATGCTGATACATCATTTCTAATATCTGATATTTCTGGCATTCACCCTATTTTTTTTTAAACTTTCGTTTGTTTTGTCTATATAAATTTCTCTTTCTTTTGAGGTTCTGACTATGCATTATATTGTTTTGCATTCCAATTGTTTTCCACTTTGTTGTTTTATGAACTCATATGGTTAACTTTGGTTAGAGCCAGAGGCTCTTCAGTTTGGTCATCTTGACAAACATATAGAGATTTGACTTTTTAAATATCTACAGTGCATTCAGAAAGTATTCAGACTTTAATACAGAGCCCGAACACCTGTAGTGAGACCCAGCAATGGCTGTACATCGACCCCATCCAACCTGACAGAGCTCAGTCTGAAGAGAAGAACGACATAAAATCCCCAAATCCAGGTGTGCCAAGCTTGTCACGTCATACCCAAGAAGACTCAAGGCTGTAATCACTGCCAAAGGTGCTTCAACTGAGTATTTAAGTACTTCCAGTTAAGGGTCTGAATTCTTATGTCAATGTGACATTTAAAGTTTCCTTTTAATAAATTTGCAGACATTTATAAAATCCTGTTTTTGCTTTGTCACTAAGGGGTACTGAATGCAGGGGTGTGAATAATTTCTGAATTCACCATTTATCTATATGGTGAGATGTGTTTGTGCCTTTTGTTGAAATGTTGCACAGCAACAGTAAATATAAAAAAGCGAACAAAGAACAGTGTGCAGATTCCACCAGGCACGGTGCTAAACCGGGGCTAGGAGGTGCTATAGCCACGTCACAAATCTGCGTAGCCCCAGTTAAGCCTCCTCAAGCATTTTAGTATGTTTTTATTTTTAAATAAATATGTAAAAGTGAATAACCAGTAATTCTGTTCCCAATCCGATCTCTGGCTGTGTGCTCGTGCACCCTATGACATGTGTGTGTGTGGGCTGGGGGGTGTCTTGTGTGTGTGCTGGCGCACTTTAGGCTATGACAACACTTGGCAAGTAACTGATTAATTTATTATAAATATGCCATAGGATATTATGTGGTATCAAGTTGGGTAATTTTGTATATTGTGCTCCTGTTCTATTATTATGAATTTGCAACTGAAAGGCCTTTTATTTACTTCTTGTCGCATTTTGGATGTATTCTGTTATTAATTGTGGCTGCACGGGCGCTGCCCAGTACTGAAGTCTTTGACCTCTGCATGTGAAAGACGTCATTGCCTTGTGGTCACTTGTATTAGGCTTATAGCTATTTTGTTGAATATTCTTTGGTCAAATTCAATTAAAAACTACATTTATATCGAATGTGCTGTGTGCTCATTTTATTGAAAAAAGGAGAACTTCCTTATAAACTCTGAAGTCATGAAAATCGACTATTTTCTTAGCACCCCACGTATCGGTCAAGCTCCCCCTTAGCACTGGGAGAGAAAAAAACCCTGGCGCCGGCCATGGATTCCACTTTGCCATGTTCATCATAGTCGACCTTTTGTTTGAATGTTTTCCAATTATAATTAAGTTACTTGTTGTCCATGAGATATATATATTTGCATTTTGTCTAGCCCATGTTCTTCTGAAACAAACGCTGTTACAGGAGTTCTTAATAGATAACCAAAGAAATAGCAGCACCCTAGTGTATTTTCCAAGGATTTTTGTCTTGCCAACTGACTGCTACTGAACCTGACAACAGCTGCAGTCTTTTAAAAAGCAATCTCTCCACAGACACCTCTTTGTATGAAATAAGTGACAGCAGACTACCAGCTTTCCCCTGGTTGTTTTTTTTTTATTTGCAGTTCTTTACATTTTAGAAAAAGAATCCAAGGATTTTGCCTCCTGTGTGTTTCCGTCTGGCCTCTTCATGGTCCATGATGCCAGCTGAGGTGGTCAGCACAATGTACCTGTGGACACAAGAGTCAGCATGTTACCAAACACATCACACTGCTGTGTTCAATATAGCAAAAAGTCAGACAGTGTGTGACACATGATTCAACATCTTTCACATGGATCACAGTCATATAGTTATTATAGAAGCTAGTACAAACTATAGGACTGTTAAAACCATCCACCATCTATTTCATAAACAAAAAAAACAGCCAACCACACAGCAGAGTGTCTTGACTCTGTCTAGCTAGTGTAGAGGAGCAAAATAAGCAGGCCTCCCAAAACACATCTACATTACACCGTAAAGACGTCAAAAAGCCACAGAACACCCTCATATCTAACCATCCGATTAAACCATACTCCATTTAAGAACAATGGGCCTTTTAGGTTTTATAAAGTAATAAATGCTAGGAAACCCTAATTTATGACCTCCATTCCACACTTGATGTATAAACTGTATGAGGACAATTTCAACTGTAGAGGAAAAGACATGTAACATATGGGGCAATGCTCTTTGTCTGCAGGTGGTCTCAGAGTATGATTGTGTTTAGAGCATCTCAGACTGCTACTACAACCATCATCTACAGCTCCACAGTTAAATAACAGCAACAACTCAAAACAACTCCTGGTAGGTTGGTTAAATGGTTTGAGTTCAGACGAAAACATTTTTTCAGTATGGCGGGGCCAACTACAGGCAACAGTCAATTAACAAATTTGTTTTTCGTTACAAGCTTGCCGCTTGAGACAACATGCTAAATGTATTCTTAATTTAAGCATAATGCCAGCTTAATAGATACCCTGTACTCAGCAATGTGAGCTTCAGTCCAGCTCGGGACCATTACAAGCCACTCCCTGTTGTCTCTGCTAGATCCTCTGGTACAACACAATCAGAGGATGTAGACTTCAGAGGACTATTTAATACTCCTATAATAAACACAATCATCTTGGGGCAGCATCAATAAGTGCAGAGAACTTAAGTTTCTGTAATAGTGAAGAGTTACACATAAATGATGACTCACTTTCAACAGGTATCGCCTATTGACCCTAGTTCCTGCAGCTCTACTTCACACTGCTCCACAATAATAAAAGTTTCTGCAGCTCAGAAATATCCCACATTTTCAAACATTTGCATAGAAACAGCAATGCAATGTGTTCAGTGTAACAGAAGTCTGTCATCAATATTAGTAAAGAGGTTTAAATGAGTGAACTTTGATACTGGTGAATAGATCAATATCTGAGCTACATGTTATGATTCTCTACACGATCAAATCATCTTAATTGCCCACCATCAACGTGCAACTATGCTCATACTTTACAAATAACATACAAGATGAATTTTAGCATCCTTGCATTACAGTGATGGAAGCAATGCATTAACACCAGTCATTCTTTCTGCACAAACTAACCAGTAAGATTAAAAAATAAAACCATGGCTTATTATCTCATAATATTCTGTATCCCTGCCTGCAGCTTCTGAGGGATTCTTCCCGTCATTCACATCCAGCCTCTTTCTAGCACATTCTGACTCAGTAATAATGTCAAACACTGATCAAATTATTGGCAATAACTTTTGTTCAAGACACTTAACCACTTTAGAAAATAGGCAATTAATTTTGTCTAGTACTTGAAACAGTTACTTTTCTTTGTTGTTTGAATATACAGCATACTGGGATTCTGAGACCACCACCGTTAACTCTATATTTGAATCTCTTGATTGAAAAAACAAATAAACCAATTTTTCAAAGCACCCTCAAAGGACGACCAAGTAAAAGCAAGCATCACAGCAGGCAAGTGGAGCATGAAATCAAGCTACTGTGGTAACAGATCAAGAGAAAGACTGGAGTCCACTGGGACAAAAGTCTAAACTCTCCCGTCCAACACGACATTACTGCCACCATTCAGTTTAAAAAGCGGGTGTATGTGATTCTCACCCGAACTGTCTTGAGGGCAGCAGGTTGTTCTGCCACTTCTCCAGGTCCTTGAGCTGGAGATCAAAACGTGGACTGATCACACCACACTGGAAGATAAAAGAAAAACACAACAAAAAAAACATCTTTAAACTCCACATTCACACATAAGGTAACAAGCAGGAACAAAAGGCCACACGTTACACATTGTAAGATGCACCATCTGTGTTAGATTTAGTATTCCCCTCAGCTAAGTTAGACAGCAGTTGCATTTACCACTTCCAAAACAAAAAATAGGCAATGTTTATTGCAAAATGCCATCTTACAGCCATCTGGCCAATCACAGGCAATGTGACCAAGGGCACCTCCACTCTTTAAAAGCAGCGAGTTCAATAAAAGCATTTGCTTAGAAAACATATTTTATGTCTGGAGGCATTTGGAAGAGTCTCTGTACAGGCATGAGGGAACTGCTGCCAACAGCTGTAATGATTTCAAAATCAACATTTCTAGTGCGATTCATGTTAACCCTAATCCCAACACAGCTAGCTCAAACATTTGGTTAGCATTTATCTGTAACTTAACTTACAAACAGATGTATAGTGGTTACTGCAGAGCTGGATCAACTAATAGACTTTACCTTGTTCAGCCTGCCTGTGAGATTGACGACAATTTTTCCGGCTCTGTGGTCGTCAATGATCTCAAACTCACCAATGTAACCTGGAGGTACAAATGACAAAGAACAACATTAAGTAAAAACACTCACTTTTACTTTTTGGACCTGATGAGCTAGGTGTGTCAGATTGGATCCAACACCAGCCATTACCATTCCTCAAACAGATGTTGACCATACTTCTACCATCTCTACTCTCTTTTATCCATCCAGTAGCTATACAGCAGCAGCACATGTACTGACTGGACTGAAGCCACTGTTGCATGGCCAAATTAATAGCTCAGCGTTTCATGATCCCAGTTCAACAGCCACTCACCGTGCTTCATCATGACGGTTAGGAAGCGCACAATAACCTTGGAGCAGGGCCTGATGAGGACCTGGCGTTTCCCACGCTTCTCAGCATTGTTGATGCTTTTCAGTGCATCTGCGAGAACGTTCATGCGCACCATGATGCCTGCAGACACATACAAAAATGAACATTAAGTGCTGTCTGAACTACAAGAAAATAAGCTGCACCTAAGTTCATATCCCACTGTGGGGCTCTGTATCCAGTGTTCCCAAACCATTTCGTTACAGCCGGTGTTTGACTGTGGAGACATAGCCTATCTTCACATCACCAAATGATGTCCCTCATTCATCTGAAGGCTTGAAAGCAGTTTCTCTTTTAAAGTAGCATCATACTCTGACTGGAACGCAAATTTGAACGCCGCCCGTTTTATCTATAAAAAGGAAATTAAGGTCTAAATGATTAACACATACGTGCAGTTAGCAAAGCCTGGCTAGCCTCAATTAAGTCACGACGCGTACAATATTAGCAGCTTCGTAGACTTCAGCAAGTTACGTTGAGTAAATATTTTTCTGACAACAGCCGGATTTTACTGGTAGCAGGTAACGCTGCTTTTGCTGGAGTTATTCTGAATACGTAAAACGCAGACTCCCACCAAAGCATGGTCCTTCATGAGCACACAAGATAGCTACCTAGCCTAGCCGACTACACCAGCGAAGCATCTCTTCAACATTAGCAGACACAGCTGTCAACGTAGGGTCGACCGCGTACTAAGTGTGCTACATACAGACATGAACAGACAGCTTACAGGTCTTATTTGTTGAAAGTCATTAGACACGTCTGTGGTCGTAAAGCTAACAGTTATCAAGGCGCCTTGAACGCACCGACTCCCAGGGCCAGGCAGAGGGACTGCTAGACGAAATTTGAAGCCCAAATGTGTTTAAGTCGTTTCACCAATCGAGATGATAATCACCTCAAATCATTAATATGTACTTTCGCTTCAAGATTATCACATAAAGGGAACGTTTAACGTTCAGATGCTTTAGATACTTCATAGATTGAAGGTGACAGTGTAAAAAGGCATCTTACCGGTTCTGCAATATGGCGGAAAGAGGAAGTAGAAAAAACTGCAATGCAATATGGGAAAAAAATCCAAGACTTTTTCTAGTCGAGATGACCCACACCACCACGAAATCACTGTCTTATATGTCTTTGATTAGTAACGCACTATACCTCCGCTGGGCCAATATAAAACCACACAGAGAGTATTTACACATTTAATAACGTTTAGGGGGGGGGGGTTTGTTCAGCAACAGTTTATATGACCTGGTTACTTTTATTTAATCTGAAAGGTTTTATTGTCTATATTTTAATACATTTATAGCGTGCTTCAACTCTAAAAAGAGCTTCCCGAATAGGCTGTACTAAACCAAATTATAAAAAAAATAATTTTGCAACCAGGTGTCAGGATCTTTAGTAAATCTGTGTCAGATTTAAAGCAGCGCCACCCAGTGACGAGGATGAATAACTGCATCTATATCTATACATAATGCATTTGGCTCAGCCATAAACATTTAGTGGATTTGTTGCAAACCAAAAGAAAAGAAAAGATTTTTAATGCCAAATGTTTCTAATCATATTTCTCATCTGCATTGTCTTGGTGGGTCAGAAAATGAGAAAAAGAGGCCCAGCAACATCATATATAGGCTCAAGTCGGTCTTCAGCATTTGTTGCTTGTCTTGCTTTTAAATATGTGTTTCTGCTGAGCAGTGGCATTTACTGCACTTACCCTTTCAAGAGAATGTGCATATCTTACCACACATTGAGATTAACATATAATCAGATCTAAGGATGAGAGGTGTAAAATGAAATGCCAAGATAAAGCAAGAATCATGTTCATTAGGTCCATTGACACAAGCTAAGAGTCTTTTTCAGGACATTCAAATACTCAACCAGTATTTCTAGATTATGTCACTTTATTTATAGTTTAGTTTTTGTCACTTAATCTTTATCTTTATATTTATCTTTAGTGTTGGTTACTTTGCATACACATAGAGGAAGTATGGTTGATATCAGTGCCCTGTTAGAAGCTCTGCACTGGTATTTCAGTCTGAAATGAAACTAAGCCAGAGGGCAAAGACAAAGAACATGCCTAATGAATCTTCTCATGCACCTTCTCACATATCGATTATGATTGTGTTGTAATAAAGATGTCGAGAGAATGAACAAATAGAATTGGATGAACCACAAAAGTAGAGTTAATGTTGTCAGAGCTAATTAATATCTTTATTCCCTGTTTCAACATGAGCAACAACTCAGCCTTACACTTGTTGCCAGCAGGTGCAATTCTTGTCAGATCTTTATTGGCGAACACAGTTGTTACAGTACCTAGATGAAAATAAAACATACAGTAACATCTGTAAAGGCCTTGCAAAACTAGCATGACATTGTGAAAGAAGCATGAGTTTTAAATGTTGACAACAATGAAGGATTGCAATACATAGTCTGTATTATGTCCATGTACTCCATGTATGTCACTAGATATGGATTATCCTGACAACTGAGCGGTGAGTGACCACAGCGTTGCTTTGTTTTTGTTTTTTAGGGATTTTTTTCTTTTTACTGCAGACTTCACATATCAAATAGGTAAACTCCTGCTGGCCTACACAGAAAAATCATCAATAACTAATCACACTTTTGTCTTATATGCACATAAAATATGTATATATATTATGTGATATACATATTATATACATATATATATATACATATATATATATATATATATATGCATATATATATAGTTAGCATAGCATCAGGGGCTACAGACATAACAAAAAAGTCACAAAAATCACAATCTGTGTCTTTGGAACTGTGTGTGCAAAGATATTACTGAGTTAGTTTGAGTACAGTTTGTGCGTTCTGAGTTGTTATTTTATTATGTAAGAATCAGAGTGCTAAAAATCTGGCACATCATGGATCATTTCAATTGTCTGAAAAGTATGAATGTTAGGTAGAAAGAGCATAAATAAACCTTTGTTTATGGCTAATTCAAATGCCAACAACTACAGTATATGGTGTGCAAATGTTCAAATGAGTCCTGTCTGAGCAACATGTTTGTGTCTTTTTGCAGGAGTCTCTATTCGTTAAAAGTATTCAACTCTACTACCATGCTCTGAAGTTTAATTTTCATGTAGCGTGATCGGGATGAAAGTGTCTTGTAGGAGGTACAGTATGTCCGGCCATCTGCTAAAACTCCAAGCCTTTGGTTGACACCCAAAGCTCTTTCCTCTGGTGTCCAGTAGAGGGACAGCCAAACCACTCAGACTCAGACACAGTGACAAACCCACCAGTCAAGTCACCAATTTAACAGACACATGAAGCATAATGGAATGCTGAGCAGCACAAGACATAGTAACCAGATTTCTGTACTATTTCTATGGTTACATTAAAATTTCAACACATTTTTCCTCTATTAAGCCTTTGCATGGCTATCTCTTACTGCAAGCTGCTCTCCACTTTAACACTTAGCCACCATTGCTGACCATGCTGGCCAGAGAATCTGCATCTCCCTCGGGATCCAGGCCCAGCTTCTGGAGGTCAAGGCCCATGGCTACCAGCATCTGGAGCAGGGTGAGCTCTTGCTGGGTGGCCTGGTCCACCAAGGCTGGGCAGGTGGGGTTGCACTGGGGCCACTGGCAGGTGTCCACCAGGTGGAAAGGACAACCTTTGGCAGGGGTTCTGTTGTTGCGGGTTGCCTCCAGACTCCTGTCCCAGCAGTGCAGGGCGCGTGGCAGAGAGGTGCCTCTAACTTGGAAACTCATCCAGTTACTAGAAGAGCGACAAGACAGGGTAGTTAGGGGTTAGAAATAAACAGAGGCAAAGATAGAGAAAGAAAAAAAGTGATGGGGAAGGTTTTCAGAAAGATGATAGAGTTAGTAACTTAGGACCAGGAAAGTTTCACTGTCGATGGTCATGGTCTGATCACAAGGTTTGCAGTTTGCTTTGGCCACTTTTGGATCATTATCCTGGTGCTGCAAGTGCAACATCACAGAACTGCCACTGCAAGATTACCTACAATGACCTTGGACCTTCAGCTCCACCCATTAATAATCATCACCCTCAATAAATACACCTAACTTAGCCTGACTCCGTAAACCAAGCTAAGACTGCACTGACCCATCCATGCCCATCTGTGTAGCAAAATAATGAGTGTGTTCAAGGGGTACCGGGGGGTAAGGGAAAGTGTGAAAAGGCATTTTGGTGACATGAAGAATGTGGCATGATGAACGAGCGAGCAAAAACAGCAGCATGAGCTCACTCGGTGGAGATGACTACCAGTACAGGCGAGAATAAAACGAGGAAGGCGTAAAAGCGCACCATCACAGGAGTCAAATATCCATTCTTACCTTTTGGTAATCACTGTGTGGGAGAGGCAGGACGGAGCGAACACAGCCCTGAAAAACACACACAGAAGAATACAGTCATCTTTTATTTTAATCACCTGGTGCATATTAGATCTGTTGTTAGCATTATTCTTCCAAACAGGTTTTTGGGAACTTACGTGACATCTCGCAGTGAGTTCTTGAGCTCCCTGCCAAGGTTCTGTATGTACTGCCACTGCTCCTCGGACAGACTCTGACCTCCCATGAAGATGTTCTCCACTCTCAGCTGCTCCTCATCAAACAGCCACTGCACAACAAACAGAGGGGCTATGGGGAAAACAAAGAGTTCAATATTAAAGATGCTCTAATCAATATATTCATATTAACAGTGGGTCAGATGACTCTGTATAATGTAAAATGGGATGCTCATAGTGATGAACCTACAGAGACTCTGCAGTTCCCCTCAGCTCTATGGAGCTTTAAAGCTTGTTTCAGCTCATTGTTTTGGTTTCACTACCCGCAACTTTACTGTTTTGGTTCAATCTCACAGCTCTCATCAGCATCTTTTCCAGACACTGCAAGCAGCTGTTTTTAGAACAAAAACTCTGATAAACGCTTTGTACACTACCTGCTCAGCACCAAACAGCAGACAGAAAAAGTTAGCGACCAGCTGGTGAACATATTGGAGCATTTAGCCACTAAGATATTTCCCTCAATAGTTGCCGAGCCACGCTGCTGTGGCCCTGCTCAGTAGCAGGGTCGAGCAGGGCCATAACCCTGCCCTCAACAGAGCCATGTCATCGCTGTCAACATCAACTTGAACACTTTATTTTGGTTTTTCCTTTAATTTGTCACCAGTCTGTGCTTCCTCCACTGAAGTAAAAGCATGAAAATCAACAACATTGGACACATATTTGCAGAGTCTGTTCACTTTTCAGCTTCTGAGTAAATTAAAGACACACCTCTCATATTTCAGTGCACATTACTTAACAGCATGATAAACGTAGGCTCCAGCCAGCACTCACAGGTCAAGGTAGAGTACAGTTTGTGGCCAAAGAAGCACTGCCACTCCTCCCCTCTCTTGTAGAGCTGCCGACATCTATCAGGAACAACCCCATTCCACAGCCTGAGAAAACAACACACACCGTCAGTGCACACACTACTCAGTCGCTTTAACACATTACACAATAAAGCCAAATATAACAGCACTACATGGAAAAAGAGAGATCATTTCAAATTCTACATTTAGAAGTGTTTCTTTACATAAAATCTATAAAGGCTGACTGCATGCATGACTTTACCTGAGCCCTATCTTGATAGCATCCTCAGGTGAGCAGGAAATAGTCTCGGGGCAGTTAGGCGATCTCTGTTGTTTGCTCTCTAGAAACCACCCAGAGTCCACAAGGCCTCGGACCTGAGCCTCTGCACCGAGCTGCACCAGCTGATTGGCCACCCTCTCAATATTCAGCAAAACACCGGTTCCACCAGCACTGCAGGGGAGCCAAGAAAATCAATACATACTTTGGCTTTGAGAGTGCCATTTTCATCAGGGGTATCAAAACGACAGCACATGCCAGCTAATAGCAGGGAAGTCAAAATTTAGCAGCTTTGCATTCAGTCAGTGGATCATGTTTTAGGGCTTGGGGGTATACCAACAACCATGTTGCTAACCTGGGAGGAATGTTCACCATCACAGGGCAAGGCCCTTTAATAGACATTATGTCATTGTTCACAGATGACTGTAAACATCTTCATTGTTGACAAGAGGATGCACCCAAAATAGGGCTTCTCTTGTTTAATGTTAGGCATGGGGATGGTCCAGATGGTACAGGGGATGCAGGCTCTCGTCCAAAAGCTGTGGTCTGCATCAGAGCATGAGCGATAAAACAAACTCACCTTGTGCCAGACAGCATGACAACCTTGGCCTGCTTGATTCCTTTGGGGATGAGGTCTTTGATGACCTCGCGGATGATCAGGGATCCCATGAATGTGTACTCAGCTGATAACAGATACACACAGCAAATGACTGGGAGCACCACACTAAACAGAAAGTCAGATTAATCATGTTTTCTTATAACCAAGGGAGGCCCGGATCTGTCATTGTTATGAGGGACCTCACTGAGAAGATCTTGAAGGATCTGAAGAAACTTACTTGCATTTGCATTTCTGTCTCTCTCCTTTTCTCTGCCTTGTCGTGGCCTTGGAGGAGGGGTTGGGGCAGGCCCGGTGCCACTCCATACATCACTGGAACAGTACGGGATGAATCTGCAGAAAAGGAGACACTCACATCTGTTAGACTAGACGCTTCATGAAAATCAAGTCAGGCTGCAGCAGGCTTCTTCTGTCATATATCAGAAATTGGCAGACCTGTGTTGACTACTATAAGCTACTGGTCATACCAAGTAAGGCTGAAGCAGCAACACTCCCGAGTGTAGTGAATTGAGCAAGGGTCCATTTAATTGCTTATGAACTCAGTTTTGTCAGAGTGGCCAGGAGCACGATTCCAAACGATTTCTAGTGTTGCTCTGCACATGTCACCTCCTGTAGCCACAATAAGACACACACTGAGGATATACTGTATACTTACACAATGTTTGCATTATGCCAGTGTGGGTTTTCCTCTGCTTGAGAGGACAATATTCCAGTTCCTGTAAACCCAGTAACCAGAGATCAGACAGATGTCCTTTTGTTTCACTAAAGATTACATAAAACAACGGGAACATGTATGACACGCTTTTTAAAACATGGCCGGCTGACCTACCTCTTTTTGTTTGGGGCCACCCCGATGAGCTCATTAGTCGGGGTATATTTTGGTACCTGGAATCACAGGTCTCTTTGCTGTGGCAGCACCAGCCACCTAAAAATAATGGAGACTAATATTAGACATTCACATCAGGCACAGCAAGGGAGACCCTTGTTAGCCCATCATAGAGGCCTGTGAGGAATGGAGAGGAGAGGAATGCACCTGTATCCTGGTCGGCTAATGAGACTATATATTCACTCAGAGTTGGACAAAAGAGACAAACAATTCCTTAAATTTGCAAACTGTCAGCACCTGATTTGTTGATTGACTTTCAGCTTGTGCAAAGTGGTTTCTCCTCTACAACTACATTGACATATACTGTACAGGGGGGTGGAGCAAAACCAATTTATTAGGCTCTACTGCTCAGAATAAGGGACTCATAAGACCTGTTAGAGAAAGTCACTGCAGCCAGGTAAAATGTTTGTGTTTGGGAAATGTGATGCACACCTTTTCTATGCTCTCAGAAGACACACATAAGTCAAGCTGGAGGACAATCCACATACATTTCCATAAAACACATAAAAATCAAAGTGACAGGCAGCAACCAAAAAAGGAAAAAAACAGAAGATGACGGCACAAGATGACATCCCCATCAAAATTCCAATGGGGGCGTCACGCCAAAACAAGCTGACCTTTGGGGACCAAATTAACCAGTTGGGTTTTTAAATACTCACCTTCCAGAAATAACAGCCATCGGCGGCTTCCTCTGAACTCCTTTAGGTAAAACCTGTAGAACCACAAATAAACAGGAATGAGGAGATGGTGAGGATAAAGCAGCCATGTATGGACACACTGATGCTCTGTGTAGCTTCTGAAATCACAGTATTATTCAGCAGACAGCAAACGGAGAAAATCTCACAATTTAATTTCCTGCTCAAAGTTTCAGAAAAACAAGTGAGAGAAAATATGAGATCCAGAACATCTCACCCAGCTGCTGTTCCATCATTACATGTAACTTGGGTGTTCTTGAGGAAGTGCAGCCTCATATCGTCTGTCTGCTGTCCAGCTGCTCGAGCTCCCGCGGCACCATCCCGTCCTGCTTCAGCTGTGCCTCCAGTACCTCCAGTGCCTCCAGTGCCTCTAGTGCTTCCAGTGCTTCCAGTGCCTCCAGTGCCTCTAGTGCTTCCAGTGTTTCCAGTGCTTCCAGTGCCTCCAGTGCCTCTAGTGCTTCCAGTGCTTCCTGTGCTTCCAGGAGTCAGATCAACCACAGGGGGAGACTGGCCAACATCACCTCCTTGGCTCCCACCAGACTTCTTGGTGGACTTGCCACTGGCTTTAACATTACGGTTGTTCTGACACCAGATTCCCCCGAGCAAAAGCAAGAAAGCAACCTGGCCCAGTATCTTCATATCTGAGGCAACATAAAAAAAAAGATACAAGCATCATTACTCACTCATAACCTGGCTTCATATATCCATATGCAAAACATGAAAAATCACTCTTACTAGGACCAGATCTTCTTCATCTTCTAATATAACTGTCCATAACTTGTGGTCTAAATTAAATCCATCACTTTTCAACCTGGAAATGAACTTACCTCTTTAAGAAGAATCAGTTTTGAAGAGTGTAAAAGGCACCTCTGGGGTCAGGCAGAAAACTGCTGCTGCTGAGGAGAGAGTGACAAGTTCAGAGTGCAGTGACCAGGTGTGAGGAGAATGCCAGTCATGAGTAGTGATGAAGCCTTGACCAGGTTTTGATGAAGCCTGGAAATCAGCGGTGAGCTTTATAGTGCCACCATATGGATCAGATTTCCTCCCATTTTCCCTCGCAGCTCCTGCCAGGCCCTGAGATAAACTGCTGACGACACACCACGAGGGGAGGTACTGGATGGCCAGTGGCGAGGAGAAAAGATAACACACGCAGCTCTTCAACATATTTCAAGTCTTTGCACACACCCACCACCTAGCTCTCTCCCATCTGAACATGGCTCAAGAGCGAGCCCTCCTTCCCCCTATCGTCTCTCTTCTTCTCCCTCCCGCCATCCATCTCTGATTGCCAGTGTTTTGATTTAAACATCTACATGGTCAGCATAACTGCATAGCCCCTTTACGTGGTATGTGACCCCAGGTCATTGGAGCACACCCCTCAAACACTTTCCGACACGGGAATGAATAGTACCGTAAGGTTCCCGCATGGTCAACGATTCAGCAAACGCTTTCAAGGCACAGGTGGTGGACGCTTTAGTTAGCTGCGGCACCAAGCACATTAGGCATGTTCTCAATTCTCTTAAGCAAGTCTCCATATTATAAGTAACAATAACAGAAATCTGCCAAAAAACTGTTTGTCCATAACAGCCTTTATGTGTCAATCTACTGGAGAATAGTCATTACATAACAACTGCAGGAGTTGGATTTTTTTTTTAAGCTCTATAAAAAACAGAAAAATGATTTCCTGTTTTTTGTATTCTTTGATCTCCTGTAATAAAATCATTGTCATTCCACTGCAAGAGAAGAAGCCAGAAAGAGACAGTCAATAAACAACATTGTAACACACCTAAGATTTTATATTTCTTGCCTTATTTTAAAATTAAAACACTTGAAATCTGTACTTTGAATTGTCACATCTGTAATCACTGAAATTCCAATGAAACCGGCTCTACGAAGTAATGTGTAATCAAGTAATAATACAATTTTAGGCAATAATCTAATTATCATTTTCAGATTGAATTGTATTCCTAGTATATGGATATCTGAGTGATATAGCCCTGCTACTATACTTAACATGCTCTGTAAGGTAATTTATTGTGAGGCTACAACTTTCAAATATCTGTCACACGACATGAGGAAATGTGATTGCAGAGTATACAATTTTTTTAAGTTAAATGTAACAAGATTTGAAATATCTGTGCATTGTCAAATACATTTTTATGCAGATGATACTATTTAATACTGTGTCACTGACTCATCTGTTTAACAAGCCACTGAGAAATTATGGTTCTCCCATAATGTTTTACAAAGAACTTTTATTCACCCTAAACTGGAACATAATGCAAATAAAAAAGAGTTGATCCAGAGATGTAGATTACAGTTGAAGGAGGATTTTTGAAGCTGTTCTAGATTATGAGGACCGATGCTGCTACCTCCACTCTAAAGCCCTTAGATCCTGTTCACCATTCTAGTCTTAGGTTCATCACTGGGGATAAAAATTAGAGTACTCCAAATGGTGAGTTGCAATAGGATACCATCAGCTCAACAGTTCAGATAGATTAGATAATGGTCAAGTTAAAACAATTCTATCCTGCAGAGTGAAAGGTTTTGTGAAGCATGTAATAAGTTGTCTTTACCTACTGCTGTGTCCCCGTCCAGGTCAGACGCTGCAGACTCCTGGATGGCAGGTTAGGTTAGTTTGCCTTTGGTGAAGAAAAAGACAGTGTATTTGAAACTGATCCATGACTGTCCCCGTGCACGGCTGGATAAACCTCCTAGGGGGACCCAGGCATAAATGTGTCCCCCCAATGTACATTTCCCCAAGCACCCAGAAACCAACCACTACTCAAGAGCAGAAATAATTATTTGATGAATTGATTAGATGAAAATTAATTGGCAACAATTAATAAATGATTATTCGTTTAAGTCATTTTTAAGCAAAAATGCCAAAAATTCACTGGTACCAGCTTCTCAAATGTGAATATTTGTTGGTCTCACTAGTTTTCCATGATACTAATCTCAAGATCTTTGAGTTTTTGACTGCTGTCAAACAACAAAGCAATTTGAATATGTTAACTGGGGCTTCAGTGAATAATGATGGGCCTTTATCCACTATTTTCAGACATTTTATAGACTAAACAATCAATAAATTATTAAAGAAAATAAATGTCAGACGTATTGATAATGAAAATAATTGTTGGTTACAGCCTTACAGTTCTCCTATAATGGATTAATGCTACCTTGTCAGAGGTTTTCTGTGTGTTAATTACTTGACTCAGAAAAAAATAGCTGAAATTTGATTACACACTTTACAACAATTGAAAACAAATTAAAGTAAAATTATTAAAACTAGATTTTGAAACAGAGTCCCTCTACAAGGCAGGGCCACAAGATGGACGATGGAGGGCCCTGGGCAGTTGCCCTCTTTGCCTGGTTGGTGATCCAGCCTTGTCCCCCTGGGATGGTTGTAGGGTGACGTACCACTGATCGCTGAAGGATCACGAGCCCCAGATCTCTAAAATTCTCATCAATGAAATGCACACCATCCCGACGTGTCAATCACAGCAAATAATGATCACTTGGAAGGCCAGAGGCTGCATGGGACCGCATGGGGCTGAAAGGACTGCAGGGTGGCAGGAGGTCTGAGAATGAGTTAAGCACAGAAGAAAAGGATAAATCTGTTATAATAAAGTCAATAAACCTTCACTTCATATCCTCCTTAGGAGACTGGACACTGACAACAGCACACACACTCCACAGTCAAACTTGAAATATGAAACAGATGAAGGGCTGTACAATGATTTCAATTTTAAAGGCACACATTGAAACATTATGATTAGGTCAAAGGTGTAAAACAGGTAGCAAAATGTCTGCCTTTATTCTGGGTATGTTGAGGATTATCTATCTCTCTTGCCAAAAGAAAATACAGATGATACAATATGTTGTGTGCAATAATCACCTAACTATTTAAAGACTTATAAACAAGGCAGACAGATTTATCAAGGTTTGTCTTATTGCTTTGGCAGAAATAAAATGGTATTTTTGTCTCATTTTCAAGCATTTCATGCTATTTTAGATACTTTCAACTACGGCCAGAAAGAAAACAAAGCTACTCAAAAATATGCCTGTGAGATCGTATGCACCTACGCGCAATAAAAATGTACCCTAAGGACATCACTATACTGAATTTGATCTACCGAGCTGAACAATTCTTCATTCCTTCAGTTGTCTTGAAGCATGCACACCACCATCTGTCTTCCCAGAAATCAATGCAACAATCTGTTTAACAGATACCTCAAATAGCTGAAAAACAAAAGAAGTTGCTGTAAATCTATCACCATTTCGCTAGAATGTCACGAACAGAGAGATGGCATTGCTGCTATTTTGCTTTTCTTGGATATGGGATTGGACAGAATGATACGTTTTTCACAGCAGGCTTCAGATCAGTGGATTAAAGTGAATTTGTGTTCTACACCTCCAGTGATTTTAACTCCCCACAACGTGTCACGGGTCAAACGTTGTCCCTCATAGCATCTACAACAGACACATTCACATACCACTACACACATGCACAAAAAGTGAGACCTGACACACTTCTGGAGTCTATTACATTTGTCTCTTTACATTTTGCATAACCCAGAAGGGGCTCATGAGACATGTTGAACTTCACCCTGACAGGGGCAACAGCTTGACCCCTTGTGCAGCATAGGAGGCATTCTTTCTCCCCTTGTGTTGTTATTTTTCACAGCCAACCTCCAAGGTCAGGACACCTAAAGCCCGGGTGGTCCGGGCACTTTGTCTGCTGAGCATGTGTGTCATCACCAGCCTCAAGAGCTGAGGGCCCGGCCACGAGCTAGAATATTTGTCGGCTGATGGCTTCAAAGAACAACAAGCCAGAGACAGCAGTCATATGCTGGATTCTTATGCCCGCGCCACAGCGCAGAAAGGTTGCGACACAGGTAACGACTCCAAAATCCCTTCGCGTGAACAGCAGATTCAAACCATAGACTGGTTCAATCAACAAGCTCTTCTTTTGAGACTAAACACCTATTTGTATCAAAAATGACACAACAAAACCCTCTATAGGGTTGTCATCCATACCACAATCATGCCTTGCCGCTCCCCTTGCCATGTTGCGTGTAATTTGACAATCTGCAACAGCATCACTCTGAATCTATGTTGTCACCAGCAGCGGAGGGCATAGCTGGGGAAAGAGGCCCATGATTAATAGGAGATAAGAGTGGCATCTTTGCAAGCCACATGAAAACGAGCCTCGGGCGAGAGACATGAGACCTGGCCAGAGTAACACTGCCAGAGCTCTCCATTCAATCAGTGAGGACGACAGACAGGGTCTTAGCGGGATCGGTGTGAAGTGCTGGGCCACTGCAGGAGGCTGGCAGGTGGGGTGGGCAAAACTATCCCTAAAACCAGGTGTTAAGAAGCCTTTCGTGGTAACCTTCTGCAGACTGCCAATGCATCAGTGTGATAGATGGAGAAGGGGTCGATGGCAGGGATACAAGGTGTTGGATTCAGGTAGGGTAGGGGGGGTGGGGGGGGTGATGTAACAGGCATAGAAAAGGATAGCTGACAAGTTTTGTGTGCTGCAAGAAGCTGCAGCTCATTCTGCTGAACCACTCACAACCAGCTATTCGTTCTGTCCACCTTATTGGCGTGCCAGGCGCACCTTCATCCAGGCAAAATATGTTCAGCCTCGAGTATGAATGCCTCAACCACAATCCTAAACAGTCAAAGATGTGTAAAGGACAAATTGGGGGATGAGAGAACTAAAAGTTTCACACCACAAAAGTTAGTATGTGCAAATTTGTACAAATGACATATCAGGTCTTGCATATACGCTGTTTTTTTCCCAAACAAATTTGGCTATGAAAATGTTACCTTCTCCATCTGGGTGGAGGTTGCATATGGGAGAAGAGTTGTGCGACTTCATTTGTATTTATTGTAATTATTCAAATGGATTTCTGTTGCTTCAAAATTTACTTATGTGGAAATTTGTATAAATAAAAACCAAATAATACCTATATATCAAAAACCAAAGGTAAGTGACCTGTTGTTAACCTTGGGGTCTGCAGGCCTCAGTTCACAGCCTTTATCACTGTTCTCTTGCCTACGTGGGCCACTGCTTCTGAAGGGGGGCTGGGGTGGAGGGGTTGTGCATACTGTGCTTGAGCGAACAGCTTGAAGTGTCTTTGGGGCTCATGACACAGTGGAGCAGCAACGTGGCCTTGGAGTCATGCTGGATGAACCACCAGGCCTGTCAGTGCGGTGATGGATACCAGCGGTGGGGTCACGCCACGCTCCACTCCGGCACTCGACAATAGGTCCTTCACATAAGTCTTCACACCTGATCAACAATACAACTATCACACAGCACCGAGTGGAAACAGCTGCACAAGCCCCATCTGATAAGAGAAGACACAGACAAATGTCACCTTGATGTCTACATGTCCATTTAATATGGTTTGATTAAATATACATCAGATCTTTGTAAATTCACACCCTAAAAACTTTTGTATATTCTGCATATGGGCCAAAAATCTGTTTGCCAATAGAGCGGTGTGGCTATGGTTTGCGAGGACCAAATCATAGCCACAAGACAGCCACGCTAGAGGCTGTGTGAGGTTGTACTTAGGCACCGCTGTGCTTTGAACTAAATGCTCACAATGACATTGTTCACATGCTGATGTTTAGCAGGTATAATGTTTACCATGTTCATCATCTTAGTTTAGCGTGTTAGCATGCTAACACTTACTAATTAGCACTAAACACAAAGTACAGCTGAGGCTGATGGGAATATGGAACTAGTTTTGCAGGTACTTGTTCATAAACCAAAGTATTGGACAAATTAAGACTTTGACCTGTTGGTAGCACAAATGAAAAGTTAAGGGATCACTAAAATCATTAGCATTCGTCTTCTGGGGACTGTGAATGTCATACAAAAGTTGTGCAAATGTATCCAGTAGATGTTGAGATATTTCACTAGATAGTTAAAAAATTTG
>NTHP01000026.1:1529486-1578290 GCA_003416845.1 Oplegnathus fasciatus
ATCTGCTGGTGGTGCTAGAAGGAACGTAAGGTCTGTCTATTGTAGCTTTATATTTTACATTCTGAAACTGCTAAAAAGAAACAGATGATATACTGTATGCACTTGTCAAATATCTAAAACATGAGCAGGGTTCCTTTACCACCAACACTTGTGGTTGTGGTTATTTTCTGCAGGCCTCTTTGTTAAAATGGGCGTGTGGTGATATGATGAAAATGGTGCAACACACAGTTTTTCACCATGAATTAAAATTTTAGAAATTTTGTATTGATGGACCTTCCCCATAGACTGACCTTGGTGTGTTTTTTCTTTCTCCAAAGCAATTGGTAGATGGCACTACAGTGTGACAGGCCGTAAATCAGAGATTCCAGCTGAAGTGATGTCAGCCCTTTGCATCATGTGTTGTCCCTCCACGCTGTGAAGACATGTGGACACGTGGTCACAGCTCTTTCAGGCCACACACCCCTCAGTCACCCTGAAGATTTATCATGGGTTTAAGTAGTCAGATGCACGTGAACATGCACATATGCATAACATGTCTTTCAGGATAACAATTTAACATATATTTACTCATATATATCACAAGCAAAAAAAAAAACAAAGAAAAAACAATATAATAACATGAACAAATTTTCACTATGTGTAACGCAGTAATCTAAAGCATACATTGACATCACTCTACAGGTATTTATATGTATAGACCACAGAACAGTAAAAATGTTTACTGTTTACTATTTATAGAGTTGCCTGTGTGAGTGTGGCTGTTTTTCAGCCCATGCTGCTGTATGTGAATAGTTGGCCTGGATAACCAGAAGTATATGAAAAGCTCTACTGAGTCGGTTCAAGTTAACGGCCCCTCACTTCTGGGAACCCCTTGTTAAAGGGTCAAGGCAATGCATACTCTAATAAGCATGCGCATGGTTTGTACATAAAATTTATGGTGACATGACTGTTAGCATCTGTGTTAGCTTTATCACCCCAGGCGGTCAACTGGGCTGAGCTCATCAGACAAAACATAATATCATTATGTTCCCAGAGTTCAGGTTGGATCCATGCTCAGCCATATCATGTCAGGATACAAAGTCATTCTTTCCCAAGGTTGATCGACTTGGCAGCATAACAGGCTGTAAGTAATGAAATCCCTGGAAGAACAAATAGAAATATGAATTAGTATAGATTAGATTATTCTCTGTATTAAGGGAGATTAGGGAATGGGAAATACAAGTAGGCCAGTACCTTAAAGCAGTAGTAAGACAATTAGGAAAATATGCTTATTAGCTTTCTTGCCGAGAGTCAGATGAGAAGATTGATACCACTCATGCCTGTACAGTGAATATGAAGCTACAGCTAGCAGCCTGTTAGCATAGCTTAGCATAAAGACTGGAAACATGGGAAACAGCTCTGTCCAATGGTAACAAAATCCACCTACCAGCTCACTAACTAACAAGTTACACCTCATTTGTTTAATCAGTACAAAAACCAAATTGTAAAAAACAACATGTAGTGGTTTTATGTGGGTTGCAGTGACTTGCTGAAGTCTCAGCCCTCGCTGTGTCACAGTGGCTCCAGGAAGTCAGTCTTTTGCTAAGCTAAGCTAAACAACGGCTGGTGGTAGCTTCATATTTGGAGTGGTATCGTACTTCTCATCTAACTCTCGGCAAGAAAGCAAAGAAGTGTATTTCCCAAAATGTCAAACTATTTCTTTAAATCCTGCCAGAGTGGGCAACAGCTTAAACCTTGATTTAACATTATGGTCTGACATTCAGAAAGCTGTTTGTTGTTGCAGGGGACACTCTGCATAGGACAACGTATTTAAAGCAAGTTCTAATAGAAACATAAGCGCTCACCTTAAAATGCACAAAGACAGGTGCATCATGTCCTCAACGAGAAAGGGAACAATCTTGTATCTTGCGTCACTGGGCCTTCAGTGTTTTCTTAAGCGTGTTGTTTTTTCCTCCCAATCTGTTTTATTTGCCTGGAAAGATAACTGTTTTGAATGGGTTTTGTATATGTCAAAACTATGCTAAAGATAATGGCTTTGTCTTACAGCTCACACCTGTCTTTCCAAAAGGTACACTTATGTTTGTTTTAAGGATGATTCCATGTATTTCATCATTTAAAAGGGACTAATATGAGATCAAATCTTTGTATTTTAGTGCATTTACAAAATCTGAGAAAAACATGTTGAATGTTGTCAGACATTAATCGAATACTATCACTACGAGACTATCACAATACTGTTTTACGGTGATCTACTCAATCCCCCGTGGCTACTCAATGCTACAGACAGACCTTATGCTACCTATTAGTTACAATAAACCCCAGAAAGGCCTGCTGACTGACAGTCTGCATATGTCCAAGCCAAGAAGCAATACAATCTGTATCCGAAAGCTTTTATGACTCTTAGGGATTTGTATTATTCGTGCTGCTCAAAATTTACAACCGCAATTATTCACGGGTAGCAAGACAGTCCCAGTTTAGTTAAGTTTTATTGCCCTTTTCAAATTCTTGTTGCCAATATCTCAGTCAGTGTTTTAGCAGATTCCTTGGATGTGATTCTGAGAAAAGGACCTAAACAATTCACATGAACTCCTGACGGCCATAGACGGATGCAGAGATTAGCTTTCTGATTTAGTGAAATTAAAATAAAAGTGGTAAAAAAAAAAAAAAAAAGATATCTATTGTTAAACGATGGCAGCCAATATAAAGTTGATGGTTTACGGTTATTAACACCTGCGTTTTGACTGAGTCATCACTCTTGTTTTTATTTATCAGTGATTTCGTCACCCAAAATGGTGCTACAGATGGAGCTGTGCATTTGTTGCTTTATTTAAACAGTTGCACCTTGCTATAAAACTGTCAGCACTATTAATCTGGGGCAGAGACACTGTATGATGATCTTCCTTTGATTTGCAAAGCTGTCCACTGTCTAATGTTGCGTATGGATAGTGGGTGACCTCCTATGACTGCTGAAGTGAGTTTTGTTCTAGTCACATCCAACAAGAAAATACTATTCTTGTTTATTTAGTGCAGGTAAGATAGTGAGTATAGTAATAGTAATAGTGATGCTTTTATAACTTACAAAATGTAGAAACAATTGTTGCAGCACACAGGGATCATAACAGGGACTCACTGTGATCAGCAAAACTAACCATTTAATATATTGTCAATACAACTGAGAAAGTCTTAGTACAAATAAAAGGGGTTAAGGAATTATTAGATAAAGAGTAGGGTGGCCACTATCCCAAAGCAGCCCTCAAAGAGTTGAACTGACTGATCACCATTTTATGGTGTGCAGAAAGAAGAGAAAGCTAAGAAGAGTAGCCTATGATCACTGAACTACGCTTGCAACACTGCGTTTTATTCCAGGTTTCAGGTTATTTACCCTTTAACAGGATGTCCAAAACAATCCGCTCATAATGTCCACCATCATAACAGACATGGTGGGGACGGGGTTGTTTAACTTCAGCTTTTACTTGGGCCGTTGGACAGTAAAGAAGGACCTATTTTTAAGGAATGGAGGCCATACGGCACATTAACCCTTGAGGTCAGGTGTGATATGCAAACCCACCCCAGCTAAAATAACTCCTCTGACCTCATGCTAGGCAAAATAGATCAGAGCTTGTGAACCTGGGTAACAGCTCACCTCCGTGACACACTTCTAGTACTGACATTGATGTACAGACAGGTGATGAATTAAAGGAAAGACCTGAATATATCACTTAATCTATTTTCTTGACTAATTGTTATATTGTCTATAAAATGTCAGAAAATAGTGAAAAAACGCCCATCACACATTCCCTCTTCAAATTGCTTGTTCTGTCAGACCAACAGCCTGATGATATTCATTTTACAATCACATAGGATGAAGAAAAGCAGCAAATCCTCACGATTGGCTTGAACTAGAGTTTTTGTGACATTTTGGCTTAAACAAGTAAGAGTATACAGCACAGCTATGTTAGCAGCTCTGTGAGTTTGTATTTAGGTACAGCAGTGCTTTGAGGTAAACGCAAACATCAGCATGCTAACATGCTCACAGTCACAATGCTAACATGCTGATCTGAAGCAGGTTTAATGTTTACCATGTTCACCATCTTAGTTTAGCATGTTAGCATTTGCTAATTAGCATCAATTATCAGAAAGTAGACTGAGTTCGTGGATCGGCTAATTAATCGACTAGTTGTTTCTGCTGTAGACTGAGTATGAAAAGTTGATTCTGAAAGAGCTTTCCGCCATCATCAAAACATCAAATGAGGGAATATTTTGGGGGGGTAAATGGTGTTTTCATCCCTCCAGTACCACAGGCCTGCAGACTGAGGCTGTTCTGGCAGTCTGTGGTGGGTCAAACTCTTGCTAGGATATTCTACATTATGTTGGTTTTTCTTTCATTTTTCACCCATCTGTGTTCATATACTGCATATTGTATAGTATGACTTTTTCAATTTAACCACCCTTACTGCCAGCTAGAGACAAGACACAAATTACCATCAAAGGATTTCATTTAAGTCCTATCAGCCCTCGCCACTAGCCATCAATCACGGTATCTTCATGTCCCCAGTGCATGAAAAGGCTAAACCATGGGTAAAAAGGCCTTGGGTCAGTACTCAATGTACAGTGAGGACAAACTGATAGTGACTCGGAGGGGAATGAACACTTTGCTCGACCTGCTGAAAGGCCTAATAGATTAGGGGCCCCTGGACAAGCCTGTTGTCAATCCCTCTTTCTCAGTGACCTAATGTACCCAGAACAGCTGTGTGAGGGCGCTTAGGAGTTAGGCCAGGATGACAAGTCATTGCTCAGCTTGATATATGAAGTATTACATGTGAAACAGGAGAGTTTGTTGAAGGGTATGATGGCTGTGTATGCTAGTAACAATATGTCCTCATTACATGTATTTTAGGTATTTATCTTTTGGTGTACAGCAAGCATAGTATCTTGATCTATTGTCCATTCCACTGCCACTGGCAGATACGTGATTACTCAGATATTTTAAGGAAGAAAACTGGCATTAAAAAGATCTTCTGTTAGCTAACTGGAGTATTTCTTCTGTAAACTCCCATTGGTTCATTTGATCACCGAAGTGTTCTTGATACTAAAGTGGCTATTCCACCAACATCACTTATCAGGCAGGGTGCATGTCAAGGGTAGCATTGCAACAAAAAAGTGAGACAGGGTTTACACGGATCTGTTATTTAATTCAGGAAGGTTACCTCCACCTACTTAAACAGCCTGTGTATTATATACTGTACAAAGCAGTAATAACTGTGAATGTTTGTACACAATACTTTTAATCTTGTAATAGTACAACAAAGTGTTGCATCACAGAGTGCTTCATTTACAGTGGAGCAGAATTTGAACGGACATTCAAATTCATTTATTTATACAAACTGAGTCAACACATCAAATCAAAAACTTTGGTGAAAATGTTTAATTATTATTTATACAATGTTAGACACGTTGAGAAACATATATTGCAGCTTTGCAGCCTAGCTGTATTGCATTTTTTAGTAGCCAGTATCCAGGTACCTAAAACAAAAAACAAATAAAACATACTTAGATTGAAGGACTTTAAATGACATTCATTAAAAACTGCAAAGACAGCTAAATACTTTTATAAATGACTATTGATGTTTGTGTTTTCTGTACTTATTTCAGTGTACTTTGATATCACATGGGGTCCTTTGATGAGGTTTTTGTGAAATCAAAGTATCTGTGTGGACTGTGCAGCGAAAGTAAAATGTCCTTGACACATAATAGATCTCAGTAAGCTAATGGCATGAATGAATGGCATTTAACAAACACCACCAAAAACATCTGAAACATCAAGCACAGCAACACAAACATTATCAACCAACCAAGATTCAGACCAAGATCATAAAATATACTTACTGATTCAGCATCGTGCTCCAATCCTGTATCGTGATGCTCCATCTCATCATCTCTGAATTCCTTTATAACCTATTAAAATATACCCAAGACCATTCATTAAGTAAGTGAACTTACTCAGATTTCACTGCATCAGTGTTCTGCTTTAACTAGACAGATGTGTCAAGCTATTCTGACAGGGCTGACAATAAATGGCCAGAAAAAAGAAAGTTTATTTGGTTTTTGTCTTGTTTACATGGTTCACCTGTGAATGTTGCTCCAAACTGCTGATTACACTGAGACCATTTTCACTATTTCCATTCAAATTTACTGTGTGAATCAACCATAAAGGCCAAACAAAAAATTAAAGACCCTATTGTGGCTTGAGGAATGTGTCCAAACTAGGAAAGACATAAATTGTGACCTGCGACAGCGCCCAGTGACAAATGTCAACAGCCACCCGGCAATGTAAGTGAGGGCACAAACACTGAATAGATCCTTGGAGATACCTGTTACACTAAATCCTGAATAACTTAGCAAGCAAACCTGAACCAGCTCCATGAAAATAAAAATATGCAACCCACAAACAATAACATGACATTGTTTAAAAGACAGGTTGTGAAAAGAAAATCAAAGCTAGAACTTCAGAACTTCTCCATCTCTGTCTTATTTTTGTCTTGATCCCCTGTCATGACATGTATGTTTGACCTGTGTGCTTTGTTTTGCTCAGATGCTTGTTTATTTCTGTGTAATACTATACCATGAGTAAAAAATCCACAATAATATTCCTTAACGTCCTTCATGTATCACCACAAAAAGGCCTTTGCCAATGTAAGTGACAGAGTGGCCGACTCACTTGTAACAGTTCAGTGTATCTCTCGGGGTCCTTCTCCATCAGCGCTCTGATCTGGCTGTTGTAGTGTTCTGAAATACTCTCCTCCACTGCCACAGTGCAGGCCATGGCCCCCTCTTTTCCCAGCAGTGCGCTGGACGCACCTGGAGTAGATTTAAAACAGAAGAAAGACACAGTTAGGATTCAATAAAGCTACCTGACTACATACTGCCTAAAAACTGCAGCAGACTAATGAAATAGACTTGTTTACACACTTGTCAATACTTAACATTAAGTTCTAATACGTGGGTGGACAAATGCAACATAAAGGCATTTTAGCATCCTCCTACAGCAGACAGCTTTAACTTTATACACGTTAAATGAAGTACCAAAGCTGTGTCAAAATGTATTACTCTCTTATGCATTTGTTTTGCTCTTCAAAGTAAGTCTTATATGTTCTAACTTTAGAAACTCTGCTGCATGCTCACAGGCTGTACCAACCTAATACAAAGCCAGCGACGTTCCAGAGGGGTAACAGCGCCGTGGGACGAACTCTGTTCTCAGCCAGAATTTCGTTGAATTTTTCAAGGTGTTTCTTTTCTTGATCCCACATTTGCTAAAGGAAAACAAACATGAGCATGGAGTGTCAAAAATGGAGCAGCTACACTCGTGCTGAACACACATAACAATAAAACAACCAAACAAGGTACTGTTTCTCTATGCTTGAGCTTAATGGAAGTCTTATAAAGATACTTTTGCTTTTTAGTTGAAATGAAAATACAGGAGACTTCCCAGATTCACTCTGTTGACTAAACCAAAATTCTAGTGTCAGATCTAAACGTTTATCGCCGCACATGAAGGGACAAATCAAAAGTTAAGAGTAAATTTCATGTTTCTACAGCAGCTCCTCTTTCTGGAGAAGTTTGGACTCATCCACTATGATTCCTTCAGTAGAAACATCCCAAACCAGCCACATTGCTAACATTGTTCTGCGTGCAGCTCACATGATTTCTGGGTATTTTCAAATGACATTTGGAGCCATCGATGTGACCTGTTGTCCGCTGCAGGTTAAAGAACAGTGATGCATGTTACAAATCAAAGGTGGGTGGCACGCTCTGTCCGTACCTGGATGAGAGGTCCGGTCCTAGATCGACCCAACACTGCCATCTGGCCGGCGTAGATGCGGTTGGCCCCGTATTCACCCGCGTGGTCCACGCGCAGGATTCGGTCCAGCATCTCCTTCTCCTCACTGTCGCGTGGGGGCGGGATCACACTGTAAGCACGTGAGCTCAGCTGCAGGGGCACTGTCACACATACAGTCTATGGTTAGCTCAACGTTACATCACAATAACACACACGTAACGACATTGGTGCCATAAAGGAATTATTTTTCACTCTTTTTAAGGACCTCAAGGCTCAAAATCTGTCCGTACTGGGAGCTCAAACATTTACTACACCTCAACACTCTGTAAAAGATACTAAGAAAATGTGTTCAGCTTTAAGCTTAGATGCTTTTAGCTTAAATAATAATGTCACGAGTATTTGGAGAAACTCTATGGATGGAAATGTACTGTTCTATGTTAAAGAAATTATTAATATACAGCTAAAGAGTGGGGCAACTCTCAAGTTAGTTAGCTAACAAGTCTGTTATGAAACATGATGTCCAGTAAAGCTCAACTGTTGTCATGACTTAGGTTAAAGCAAGCTACAATAATACTGAAAAGACCAAAAAAAGAGTATAACACACCGCTATGGCTTCATATGAATCCCGACCAGATTAGATAAGTGTTTTTAGCATTATTAGCACGTTAGCTCTTAGCTGTCGCTGCTAACCTAAACTACAGCCCTTTAGCTTACCTCTGCATTTTAAACACTGGCGAATCATCGCTGGACCGACGACATTAGACCAGTCGTGTAAAGCTGTATGTGCGGCTCTTTGCATGGTAGTCACTTTATGGTTTAACTGCCCGTGTTATCAAAAAATGTGTGCAAACTGTCATTGAAAATGTCAGAGGGTGGATGTGGCGCAGACGTATGACGTAACCGCGTTACGCCTTGCACAACAGTGCCCACCTCCCTCCCTCGTGCAAAACTATTAGTGCATTGATTCTTGTGTATCAAGTAGAAGATAAATATCTCTAAAATACACACCTGTGCACAAAATTTATTTTACCTTATAACAAACTATTTACTATAATGAACAATCACAACAGATGTGTGCTTCAGCAAGGCACACCTTATAGGGGATATCAAACCTAAACACATTTATGTAATGTCACTGGACTGATTTTGGACCTTTTGATATTGTTCTTTAGACAGTGTATTATTGTCTGACTCTGATAGCTTATGGAGTTGTTGTTGTTGTTGTTGTTGTTGTTTTTACATCCAATTGTGTAGGTGAATGGAGGGCTTACAGCTGTGAATAAATAAATCCCTCTATAGTCTAGTAAAATCTCCATGTCTGCTGTCATCCTGTCGCACCTGATTCATTTTTCACATTTTGTCGGCTTGTGCAGCTCCAGAGTTTGTCACTAGATGGCATTATGACTCTCTCATGTTCATCTTAAATACTTCAATACTAAACTGAGTTATGTAATGTTAGTCCGTAGAAGTAACAGGTCAGTAATGAATCAGTAGGCCTAAAATACTCAGCATGAAGGGCCATGCAGTTCTTTGTGAGGGCAAGAAGTATGCTTAAATTTGTTATTCATTAAAGAGACTCTAACTGACTAAGATACATAACATTTATTTTAAGTTAATTGACCTTTTGACATTGTTTATTTTCGTAGCTCATAATGTTTTCTGTTGGACTGCATGAATCAGAAGAGGGATCTACAATATAATCATCCATCTAGTTTCTCTATAGCTGCTTATTGTTGCGCAGGGTCAGCATTCAGGTCACTTGTCTGTCACAGGGCTGTAACACAACACAAACAAATCCACACTTAACAGGCAATTTAGAGTTCACACAGTTCACCTGGCCTACATATCTTTGGCCTGTGGGAGGAAACCGAGCATTTAAAAGAATAAAGTAAATACAGAAAATTGCCTTTTGGCCAGACACTCTCCGCTTTTCTGGGTCAAACAAATCGTGAGTGCATCTTTTGTTTGTGCTTGTTACGTAAGACCAAACCTGACAATAAGGCAATTAAGCAAAGAAAATGTTTGTCTGTTGAGCAATCAGACTCATTGTTGGTGGTCTACAGATGGCAGTGTTGCACAGATAAAAGCCTTCTGAGGCAACTCGTAAACTCCAGTTGGTCCCAGTTTTCATGATCATTTCAGTTTCAGTCGAATATGTATCACTGTAGTGTGGCCCTCCAGACATGGACAGACAGCATGCAGCAATTAGATTTCACCTTTTCAAATGCAAAGAACAAAATAAGTGAAAAAAGGCAGCCTTAAATCAAACTAATTGATGAGTTTGCTCTGCGCCTTTGCATTATCTGTCAGTATCATTCACTTTCATTATATTAGTCAGCATTATTTAGTAATACCTGTATGACTCAAAGAGCAGAAAAAAAACACAAGTGTTTCTGCAAAGCACATAAAATAGTGCTGGGACGCAGGAATCTGTGGAATGATGGGGTTGACTACTGCAGAGCTGTGATGGTCATGAGTAAACAAGGCCAGGACAGTGAATGGCGGGGTGTGTCGGTTTTGTCTGTGTGTGTGTTTGTGGTGAGACGCCGGTTATGTGTTTCCCTATCTGTCTGTCTGACTGTGGGTGGCTATGCATGTGCGGCTGCACATCGGTACGTGCGGGTTGCCTTTGTCCTCTCTCCCTGAGTGTGTGTGTGTACTGTAAGTCACAGGTGTAGGCGAGGCTGGGTCCGCTGCGTGTCATTTGTTTTTTGCTAATTCAACTAATTGCTAATTTGTTTGGGAATTTGCACCACTGAAGCACAATATCAGCTAAGGTGGGTCCTGCGTTATTACCTCATCTTGTGGCTGTGTCTTGTAAAGGGGCCCTTTGTCACAATCTAGTTTTAAAAATGGAACCAATTTCATGTGAAGGTCAGTGAACTCATCATACCTGCAGGGAGTACCGAGTTGAAAACAGATGTCTTCTGTGGCTCTGAAGGGAGCCGTCTAAAGTCTAAGAAAATAACCCTGATGATGTCATATAGAGCTATAGAGTTGCATTATGGGAAATGAAGGATCCAGCAATTTTGGAGCTTGGTCCATGTAGAGACTAAAAGTCAAGACATCTCGGCCTCTGCTGCTCGATTAAGACCACTCTTTTTTAAAACCTGCAATAACAAAAACATTTTTTTGGTCAAGTTGTGAACACAACGTTGACATTTTATCAGTTTTGAAATTGATATGGCGAACTTGTTCGCAAGTAGTTGCTTATTTACACCTCCATCAGTTATGGAGTAACATNTAGCTCCTATAAATGCTCTAAATGTTCACCAGTTAGTCCCTAACTTTGTCTGTCTGTGTACTATCGTGTACTGTGGGTTTTAAGAGCTTTTTCACTGAAAACAGCTGCCTGCACTATGAGAGCGGTAAGAGTGAACCAAAACAGTAAATTAGCGGTTGGACAGACAATGAACTGAAACTCACTATAAAGCTCTGTAAAGCCAAGGGAGCTGCAGATTCAGGTGATAATTCTCTGTAGGTTCGTCACTATGAGCGAACCCTTTCACATTCTTTTCACATTGTCATTTGATACATTGTTTTGTGTTTTTTTCTTTATTGATTACAGGTGCTTTAATGTGTCTCTTGTGCATCTCCCAACTTCGTGGAAGTGCAGAACTTAACTGCTGCGGTGGACCTTTACCTTAATTACTTTACTTTATATTGTGCCCACATGGCGCACATTCCGAAACAAAATTGTGTTCAATCAAATTATACCAAATTTACACAAGAAAACCTGTGTGTATGTATGTGATACATACATATGAAGTAATATTACATAACTGGTATTATTATTCCAACATAGAAATAGTGGTTGTTTTCTGGGTCTTTTAGCTTAAATGAAGCTGCCATTTATAGACTGCGGTATGCACTGTGATTAACGGAGGCGAAAGTGTACATACACAGTGCACAAAGGAGGGGAAAGTGGGGGGCCAACGTTTAATCCAGTCATGGGTGTGAGGAGTCAGGGGATGAATACCTGAACATCGCTTGATTACCTATGATGTCAGGACCAGTGGGGCTTTAAGTGGAGCTTGAGACTGGGGCTTGATGTCTGTTGACAGACTGGAGTGTGTGTGGCACACTCAGGCCACATGGTTGGAAGATTTGTGGAGAGAAAACTGAGCCTTTCAACACAAGTGGTTTTCAGAGAGGCTTTGCAGAGCAGTCTGACAGGTGTAATGTCTGTCCCCAACACTTCCTGTCAGACTACTGTATAACGGATATATGAAGTAATCAACAGTTAAGTCTAAAATTTGGCGGCGCAACTGAAGGAAGAAAAGACCAAAAGAAAATGCATGTTGAGTGTGTTGTGACTGATGAGTGGATTAAAGAGAAAACCACAGAGCTGGAGAAAGAGTGAGACTGGCATACGTATACGTCTACGTACCTGTATGTATGTGTGTCTGACTGTGTTTGTGTAATGTTTGCATGCATCCATGGACGTGTGTGCGTCTGCACACCCTTGCTCCGAGGCTCTGGTCAGACAGCGCATAGCTGTGGTGGGACCCAGGCTAAGCGCCTCTAGACTACAGTGAGTCAACAATGTCTGCTCTCACTGAGAGGAGACATGATAGGTCTTGTCTCATTTGGTCCCTGACTGGTGTGGTGGGACACCCAAAGCTTGTGTGTGAGTGTGGGTGTGTGTGGTGTGCATGATTTTAAGTAAAATTAGTTATTTACCCAGATGTATAATATATGACAGCAACATGCGTCAATGTCTGTGCTTACGCACGTAATATTGTCCTTGACAACCCTCTCCCCAAATTACACAAAAAGAATGAATTTGGTTAAAAGCTTTATAAGCCTTTTTGAGCCTTGGATGATATTTTGCTTTGGGGTCAACATCTCCATCACCTCAAACTGGAAACTTCCAAATGTCTTTGTGGAATTGGCCCTGTGTGGGTGTGTTGGAGGGCATATTTCTCACACAGCTATGTAAAGCCCTACAGTGACGAAAGCAAGGAAAATTGAAATTGTCATGATGGCTAAAACTGTTTACAAAAGGCCCAGGGTGGAAATAAAATGAATTATCTTTTAATTGGGATCTTTAGCATTGCACTTCCATAAAGTTGGGGGACCAGCAAAAGAGACTGATTATGACCATGATGTTCAAATTTGAAGGAGCAGGGGCTAAGATAACCTTGATTTTTAGACCCTTGTTTGGCTCAAGCTTAAAAAATTTCCCTGATGCAACTTGATAGCATCTTTCATGAGACCCTCCCTGTCTGGTAAAGGCCGACTTCTTTCTAACCCCACACCCCCAGTTTGTAGCGCAGGCTTTCTGTTTATTTTCTATTGTCTCCTAGCTGAAGCTGAAAAAATAATAAAACATCATGACACCATAAGGGTTATGATGGATTTCCCCTTTAAAGTAGATTGAGTAAACGCTGGATGAAAATAAGGTCAAACATTACAGTTTTTAGACACTTGAGTGGGATTCATTATCTGCTAGAGAAACGCACACTGTGCTCCACTTTTCTATATTTGTATGTGTCTCACAAAACAGTGTTTACTAAATTGTCCTTTTGAATTTTGAACTCAAAGAATGTGTCATGTCTCTTATAAAAAAGTAGCATTTCCTCTCCTACTCACGAATGACAGTATTATCCAAAACCCTTGTAAAAGCTTTATGTACATATTTACCATAGTTACTGGCATGAAAAATGTTCAAGAACTTAAAAATGCATAGCCACACCCAGCCAGTGCAGACTCCAAGACAAAAAGAAAGCAGAGACTTACAGTTTTAGATCTTACTGGAGTTGTTACAGCTTCCTGTGGAGCTGGACACCTTTACCAGGAGGCAATGATGCAGGCTTTAAAACACAAGGGTACAAAAAAGACCCCTCAAGCTTGAGGCCCTATAGCGGTTGTTGTTCACTTATGCCGTGGGCCAGCTCTGTCAGAGTACAGTTAAATGCTCAATTCATAAATATTCTGTATCCTTCTATTTCAATTGAGGGTCACAGTTGGGGGTTGGCCTCTATCCCAATAGTCACTCTCACACCTAAGGAAAAGGCTCCAGTTCACCGAACTGTGTTTTTAGACTGTGAGACACTCAAGCATTCAGGGGGGAAATGCACAAGAACACAGGAAGAACAGTGGCCCCATTACGATGGTGGCTCAGTAGCGCCGTCACCTGTGTTTAATTATCAGGCCTTGGTCCTTTCTGCGTGGATTTTGCACGTTCTTCCTGTGTTTCTGTGCAGCACCTCTGGGTGCACCAAAGAGACGTGCATAGTTATAATACTCCTGCCATTTCACGTTGCCAAGGCCAACCCGACCCGGGTTGTTTTGGTGCGGTGCTGTGGCTGCCCTCTGCTTCTGAGTAGTTGGGAAACTCTAAGGATGAATTTACCTCCTTGAGAATTGAAAAGGAAGAAAAAAACATCTAAAAACACACACACGCAGTCCAAGGCCCCGACTTGAATCCAGGACCTCCTTGCGTGTGGGACGACAGTGCTAACCACTGAGCCCTCATGTCACTGTCATCGTAATTTTAAGATGTAATCAGCTGTATTAGCAGCTTACTCGTTAGTTATTACTGATTCTGATGAAATCAAGATGACATTGTCGTCCTCCTTTATGTTTCCTGGTAAAATTACTTTTAGTTTTGACCCGTCTCAATGTACAAGATCAGCAACAGGAAAGTGCCCTTGGATGGCCTTTAGAGTTCAGGTTGTCACAGCTAGAGTTGCGTGTCACTTTGGTTTTATTTATGACCCTAGAGGAGCGTTGTTGATATTCACAAATATTGGTTGGGCTGCCCCTGACAATATAAATTCTTTAACTGCATGGTATTCCCCTTGAAAACAACAGTTATTCATCCCAAATTGTTACAAAACTAGGTTGAGAGAGAAATTAAAGTTATGCAACATTGTTTAAAAAAGCCAACCATTTTATGGTTTGGTGGTATCCCTCTGGAAAAGGCAAGATGTCTCATAAAATAGTACAAAAAAGAGGTTCTTTTTCTGATTTAAGTCTCCTAAAAAACACCACCTAACCCTTTTTATAGATGGCTGTACAAGATTAAAACCAGAGGATGAGTGATTTCTCTTCCATTATTGAATTGTTTACGCTCGAAAGTCTATCTTGTGCACCGTACAGACCTAGTTAAATCACACTCTAAACCGCCTGTTTTCATGGACACTGGAGAGTGTATTTAGCTTCGTCTGGTACAAGTTAAATGGCCCTTGTCTGTCTGGCACTATTCCTTCCAGTGATATTTTTTTATACCAAAGGGATGGGAGATAATGCTTAAATCTGTTCCTTATTGTGGGGGAATTGAAAACTCATGCGTGTTCGGGCAATCCTCGTCAAGACATTTACAGAGATTTCTGAATGAACCAGTCGGATAATAACCACTATTTCAGATAGGAAGCCAATGGAGAAAACACATTCATGGCCACCTGACGCAAGACTGTTTAAAGGAAGCATGTAAACAAGCTTGGGAAAATGAGTCAAAAGTACAGCCTGCAGAAATTAGATGTACCTCAATGGCAAGCTCAGGCACATCCGCTAGTTTATATAAAGAAGGTGTGTTCAGGATGAGATTTATGTACTTGAGGAGAAACTGTGTTCAGTTTTTGAATAAAAAGGGTCATTGTTAACATCTATCACACTAACTTAGTATATAGTCATCATGGTTTTCATATTTAAACTGATTTTCAAACACAGAGGCAGATACATTTAGGGAAACAATCCATTTAAGGGTGTGATGGCAAGCCAAGCAGCCCTTCATTTATGAAACCTGTCATTTAACCAGTATTTCCTGTTAGCCACAGGATGTGGCTCTCTTTGCTTTGCCATCCCGGCCTTTGCTGTCCTATATGGCTTTCCGGAAGTCATGTTTGTACTCTCTGATTTACAGAGTGCAAACTGTGGGTTACCAGTGCATGAGTACTGTAGTACAAATGGCCCTGCAACAGGGAGTTGAGTGATGAGCGCTACTGTTGAATTTTGGATACGCCATGTGGGCAGATCCGTGATTTAGTGTAGTGTACGCTCGCTTTTCAGGGCATTTTTATGACTGAATTTAAATGGAGGAAAATAGTGAAGGATAGTATGAATGTGTGGAAATAATGGCGTGAGTTTCTGAATGTCTAAGCATGATGTTAACTCGTTTAGTTGGTTTTCAGGTTGGGGGTTAAAAAATACAGATGGAGTCCAAGTTCAAGCACAAATATGAAAACAATTAGTATATTTCAGGTTTCATTTTGCCACTTAACATGCTGCTGGGATGGTGACTATCAAGCACATGTTAACTTTCTCTGTTGCTGTTATTGTGAAACAGCCATGACTCAAATGCTAAACAGCGGGCAGCAATACAAAAGACCGAAATAAGAAGCGAAACAGACCAGAATTATGGCTGTGGCCGAATTCTGTGGTGCTCAGAACACAGAAATGTGATATTGTAACAACAGAAAATCTGCTGGTCATCACTTCATTATTTTACCACATTGTACTCATCCCATTTGTTTTCCACCCCGAAAAAGACAATGTTTTTATAGCGCGCAGGGAGTGGATGATTCCCTAATAAATGTCACAACCACAATCCTGGCCACCCCCTCAGTTTTTCTCTGTGATATTTTTAGAGGGGCTCGGTCCACAATCCTCAAGTGAAAAGGCGAGGAATTGTTTTTGTTGATGTTCGTCTTACCACTTCAGTGTGGTGACTCGTGATGAGCTGGTGCCTCCATACGTCACGAGAGGCCAGAGTGAGTGGGAGTCAGGCTCCGGGCTCTATTACGGGGGGAGCCAGTCACCCAGGTTATTGGGCAACGAGTGACGGGGGACCGTCCCTTGGATTTCCACTTGGCGCTATTTTAGGGTAGCAGCAGGTCTGTTTTGAGTTTAGGGAGAAGCCACAATATCCTATTAAGCATTGTTAAAGTAATTGGGCAGTGTTTACTCAGAGCCTGCCTGGTTAAACTGAGGCTCCTGATTCTCTGCAGATGCTACGCGAGACAAAGTAAGGCTGTGGATGGATGGATGAATGGATAGGTTATAGATACATAGATGGGTGGACTGGATGGATTCAGTGGGTGGATGGAAATGCATTAAGCTACAAGTTACCCTTAATTATTATGTTGCATTAATACACACCATTTTTTTAGAATATACTTAATCCATGCTTTACATATGTTTATGTTTAAATTTGAAGGCAAAAAGTAAATTTTATTTTATTCAACAGGGACAGTGCATGTTAATAAACATTGCTGTAAATGTGCCAGAGTTAGACAAAAGGCTATTTTCATCTGTAGTCCCAGAATTGAACCAGAAATGAACCAGAATGAGAGATAAACCTCTGAATCCTTGTCTGCAGCTGCAGGAGTCCAGCCATGCTGTGGCCTCCTGGCTCACATCCAGCATCTCCACTTTGTTTAGAGGCTGTCTAAGTTGGACTGTGGCTGGGTTAGCTGTGAGGCACAGGCAGGTCAGACCCAACCAAAACTCACCACTGGCTTACACATAAAGCACAGCTACCCAACATTGTGCCTGTGGCTTGAATTTAGTCCTCAAAAAAAATAGACCCTCCAAATTATTCTAAAAGAGTGTGATGCGTCATCTATTTTTATTCTGTTCCTGAAGTAAATGCTAATGACTCACTCATTACAAAGCATATTAATTATAAAGAAAAATAGAAGAAAAGCAATCTGTCACATTCCTGTACAGTTAATATGTTAATTCCATGTCAGATGTGCCTGATATTTTAATGTTTTGACATTATTTTGGGGGGCTGGTTTATCACTTTATCACTGGAGATTAGTAATTGAAAGCTTGGCAGCCTACCCAATAGAGATGATTAGTCATTACATAGAAAAATAAATGGCCAATGTCACCTAATTATTAGTTTTTAGGATGCTTCAGATGATTTATGTTTAACTAGCAGAGCCATTATACTGACAAAGTGAGTTTAAGTTTGGTCAGTGGAAGAAAATATATGGGTTAAGCTCACAATCTCTCAGTCTCTCATCATCATCATCCTGCACCTTTGTAGACTTTATAAGCATAACCAACATACGCCTTCAGTTACTGCCTTTGCTGTATATGAAGAAATAGACTTGACCTTTATAACTATAAAAACTGAATGAAGTCATCACCAGATTTCTTAAACTCAAACTTTGAGAAACACGAGGTGCTGGGAATCTGTGATGAAACTCAAGGAGAAGAGGAAAACATTCATTATTTTTGGGGAACATTCACAGTTTCAATGATGACTGTTTCTTGCATTTCCTCTTCTTTACAGTGATAATGTTATATAAGTTCATTAGACTTAGAACCAAGCAGCCAACACATTTAATTATTTTACAAAAAAAGATTTTTTCACCCAGTGATTTTAGAGACCTAATTTAACTCTTTTCTAATCATTTAAAAGTTATTTCTTTATTGAGAGAAAACTATTTGCACCTTCCAATTTGGTGGGGGGTTTTTGTTTTTAAATAAATCAGCTTATATAAGCAGGCACAATAAATGCAAAAAATAACTGACATTGAAGCGTTTATTTACATTGTTTGTTTGAGAGAAAGCACTCCAAACCAATCCTGCGCCACCTCTGCCATTCCTCCAGCTGGCTGTCATCCCGCGTGGTTTTCCTCTGAAGGGTAATCACAGCACAGTCTCATTCAGACACCTTCTGGTTCCAGGGCAGTTGAGAAAATGATGGGAAGCCATCCGCTCTCTGAGAAGAAAAAGAGCATCTTTACGGTGTCTGAGGTTTGGAGATGTCGAATTGAGATTAGACTCGCCAAAAGAAAAAACAAAAAAAACTGGGGCCCAATTGCCTTACTAATTCCAAATTGGTTATGCAACAGAAGTGTCTCTTGATGTTGCATAGGGCGACTAAAATTCAGAGTAAACATCATTAGCCCAGAGAAGAAGCTGGTGAAGGCCAGATTCTGAGCTCTTCTGATGAGCTTGGTCCTCCATGTGGTATTAAAGCAATGGCTTGGCATTTTGGCCAGCAGCCTGCAGCCTGTTAGCTTAGCTCAGCATAACGACTGGACACAGGGGGGAAACAGCTAGCAAGGGAGCTCTGTTCAAAGGTAACAAAATCCTTTTTCCTCTCATATAATAATCTTACGCTCAAACTGAAACATTTTTCACTCACACAGACGTGTCTTTGCCTCAGTTCGTGCCGCCCTGACTTTAGTGCCCACTCGCATCTTTCCATATGCAATCGTGCCTCCTCTAAAATCTGCCTCGCATTCTGTCTGGACGCAGCTTTAGAGGTGCTGGTAGGTGGATTTTCTTACCTTCAGACAGAGGCAGGCAGCTGTTTCCCCTTGTTTCCAGTTTTTATGCTAAACAAAGAGAACCGGCTGCTTCATATTTACTGGAGAGATGGGAGAGTGGTACCAATCTTCTCATCTAAATCTCGGCAAGAAAGCAAATAAGTGTATTTCCCCCCCCAAAAAAACAACTTAACTGATTGTCAAACTATTTGTTTTACAGTGTGTGAGTAATCACGCTGTGAGTATTTGGACTTCTTATGAATGACTCCTCAGCAGGTGCCAGGGCAGTTGGGTGATAAATACTTTTAGCTTCATATCACTCGCAGAGGCATGTGAGACGGGTCTGGAGTCTACACACCGAGGAAACAGATCTGACACACGCCGATACACACATACAGTATTCACACAGTATCATCCTCATCATATCAAGTATACTTGCACATCACAGCAGTCCTGCTGACAGACAGGAAGCAGTCAGAGTCAAAGGTTAGTCTCAACCTCGGAGCGAAGCAGCGAGGACAGATTAAGATGGCACTGTGGGGAAAAAAGCGGGAGGGAGAGCAGCGGAAGACAGAGCCCGGTTATAATTGCTTGCGTAGGCTGACACATCTGAATTTACAGGCTGCACTGGAGCTGCGCCGCTCATTTAAGATGCTTATTTAAGAGCTAAGAGAGAGAGAGAAAAAATACAGAGCAGATATTTTGTTCACTTGTTTCTTAATCTGTTTGAGGCCCCTCCCTTTGCTTTGCTGTTGCTAAATTTGTCTCCCCTTGCTCAAACGTAAGAAGCCAAAATGACACCATTATTTTGACTAGACTGTTTTTCCTCCCAGGGAGAGAGGCCAGAGGAAGTGTAGGTGACCTAGACTGGTTAACCACCGCTTCACCACGGGTTGGCTGGGGCACTGCCACCCCCGCAGCCACCCTCTGCATCCACCGCCTGCCAGGTCCACATTACTACTACTACACGCCATGACCACAAGTGGCCCCGCTCCCAGTGCCAGCCTCCCATCGGGTCCTTGCTGGGTGCTTTCTTTCTCCCCATTGGTGTAAACAGTCTGCCGTCTGGCCATCGGCTGGCGCGGGGCTCATTTATGTCGTATTTACAGGCCAAACGTGTGTATATTTGTGTATGTTAGCCCGTCTTGGGCCTGCACCAGCAGTTTGCACAGCTCCTGCTCTTCAGTGCATGCGCATGACTCCGCTCGCATGTGTTGTTTTTGTGCTACTTTTTCTCCACAAATTGCAACACCTCCAACCTCAAGCTCCTGTCTGGGACCGATCAGCTGAAGAGACTTGGCTCAGATTAAGTTTATTCTGGACGCAACAGGGGAGATATTAAACTATCTCCCAACCTTTATGGACAACATTTACAAACAGACAACGCAGCAATTTCAAGACAGCACATGTTAACTTGATCCTGGGGAGACCACAGTGCACAGGGCCCCTTTCGAGAAAAGTTCTCACACACCCCTAAAAATGTCCTCCTACAGCTAAGCGCCAGATGTTGTCTGTCTACTGTTGATTAGAAAACACAAACACACCCGGCCACAGATTCAAGCATGTCAATAACGTGAGTTAAAACAGAAACAAAGAACAGTTCTTTCTCTCTCAGTGTTTGGACCCCGGGTATTATTTGGGACAGAAAGGTGTACTGTAAACACTGCAGCCTGTGCTACAGTCACACACACATACACACACCGCCCACCCCACTGGTTGTGGTACACTGCCTGAGGTGTTTCGGACCATTTCTTGGTGGTAGCAACACTCCACTCAGGCTGTGGGACTGAGACATAACAACAGTCGGTTAGACCATGGATATCTTTTTTGTTTAGATCTGTCTGACAGCTACATTAGGCTTTGTTACACTAATTCATTTTCTCTTAATCTTCCATTGGTTCCAACGTTAAAGCCAGCAGGATAAACTCTGGGGACAGCAAAAGGCCGCTTGGAACTTTCTGACCTTCTGACCACACCTCATAACAAAGCACACCCAACACACATCAGTTCAAAGTATTTGTTTCTGACCAATATTTTTACCACAATTATAGTTCCAGGTTCCTGCCTTAATGTCACCTCCGATTGCACCATAGAACAACACATTCAAGTCCAACTTTTAAAAGAATTCCACATTCAAATGATTTCACGTGTGTCTTGTTATATAATTCTCACCATTTTGCAGCAGGAGCTAGCTGTAGTGCTGAATAAAAGGCACTCACTGGAGGAGCCTGGAGGAGAAACATAAAGTGATGACTCATTTTTAAAAGAATAATAATCTCATATTTGCACATGGCGAGACACAGGACCTGGTGGTGGTCTGCCTCTGCCGAACTTTCCATGTTTCTTCTCTGCGGCGATGATGGTGGTGTTAGTCCCAGTCGAGACGGTGTCATACTTTCCTGTGCAGCTGCTGCGCTGAAGTTTTCCCCCTGCGTCTTGACCTGTGACCATCATCACGCCATTCGATGATGCTTTTCAGCAGACTACAAGGAGCTTTAAGGACACACACTTATGTTTTTGTGCTTTTACAGTGTATGAACATGTCTAAAGACAGATTTTGGTGTATTTTTAATTCATTAAGGAAAGCATGTCCCTGTAAATCCCTGCATTTCAGTATGCCAGACTTGCACACGTGCCCTTACACACAAAAACAGCACTGATAACTCCCTGTTAATGTTACTGTATTCCATCATCAGCCGAACAAGTCCATTTAATTTCCTTCAGTGTTACTTGACTCACAAAATGGCCACAGAGTTTAAAACTTAACCCCTCTCTAATTCAACATGACACTTTGTGACAAAGTTCCGTGATGTTTTTTTTGCATTTTCCACTTACAGTGCAAGTTTCAGTCCAATAAGATGACTAATTAACCGAATACTTAGTCTTTTCCTCCCATATCAGCAAGTCTGGGCTATATATGGAAATGCACGTGATGCTTTGCGCCACTAAGGGTGGCTCTCCATTTCCCCTCAACAAAAATAATCAAATTAATAAG
The DNA here is from genome assembly GCA_003416845.1 of Oplegnathus fasciatus. Taxonomy (NCBI): domain Eukaryota; kingdom Metazoa; phylum Chordata; class Actinopteri; order Centrarchiformes; family Oplegnathidae; genus Oplegnathus; species Oplegnathus fasciatus. The sequence continues at coordinate 1,551,553 of NTHP01000026.1, forward strand.
AAGAACATAATTTTGTGACTGTTTTTTGACTCGTGTCCACTTGCAATGAGGTTTCCACACATACATGCTAATATGTTAAGCTTTGCACCACACTGGTGATACATATGAATAGATGTCACACAACGGAGACTAAGGTTGGTAATACCTTGGATTTGGGTATAGTGAAGGTCTTAAAATCATGGCATTTATCTGAGTGTTGTTGGTCTCAGTTTAAAAGGTATGTCTGTGCACAAACAGACACTGTGTGGTCAGACAACTGGTGGTTTGGGATGTGGGGAAAGGGGGGGAAAGAAGGAGCGAGAAAGGAGGTAAGGGGCAGTGAGTGAAAGTGGGAGGAGTGTGTCTGGGTGTGGGACTGTCATCCCATTGAGGGGAGTAGCTGTGGTGTTTTGATCGAAATCCAGCAGATGTGGGAGAGAAGAGAGGGGTGAGAGAGAGAGAGAGAGAGAGAGAGAGAGAGATTTCCACCCACCCAACAAGGAGACACACTCATAAACAGCAGGCAGACGGAGTAAGAGTCAGAAAGACACAGGATCTCAGGGCAGCAGCAGTTCACACAGCGAGGCACACAGAAACAGAGTTTCATTGAGAGAAGATGTTTTATTAAAGGGGAGAAAAAGTCACACAGACACACTCAAACACACACACACTAATAAACACTCAGCGTTCCACCCAGACAGACAGGCAGGAACCGGCTAAACAGAAGATATACTACCATTAGCTAGAGTGGAAAAGTCTATTAAGGACACACTTGCTAAACTCTCTCCCCCCCGTCACACACACACACACACACTGAGTGTGTGCTACCCGGCGTGAGGAGCAGTGCTGATCGACCCCAACAAGTGGAGCATCAGGGAGGAAGGAGCAAGCGAGTGGATGGATGCCTTTTGCAGACTCAGTGGCCTGGACCCTCTGTGGGTGAGTTTGCGATGTGTTCACTGACCCTGAACTCACATGTAATTATTGTGTGTGTGTGTTTGTCTTTTCTTTTGCCAAGAACCGATGATGCAGAACAAAATCCAGTTCAGTTATAAAGAGTTTGATAGTTTGGGTGTGTCAGGCAAGTTTTTATTGTCACAAAATTCATGCTCATTTGATATAAGCCAATATCAGTTAGTAAATATTAATGTAAAAGTTTGTTTTTTGTCTTTCTGAGCCCGCATAATGAACGTTCATTGTTGTTTATGTAAATTTAAATGCACAAAACGATGAGCTAATTATTATCTTTTGCTTACTTACTCTTGTTAACCTGTTTAATCCTCAGCATTGATGTGAATTAGTGATTAATTCCATTAGCATTAGCCAAATTAGCATGCTGTTCTTGTGTCCTTGGCCGTCAACTACGTGGCTCATTCGCACTAGACGCGTTTTCCATTACTAAATAATGGAGTGTGAAATAATAAGATTGTGTGTAGAGGAGGAAGAGGGGAGAGGGGTTAACCTAAAAAGTTAGCTGGCAGCACTCAGCAGCACAGGGAGAAAATCACCATAGGACACACTGACCTTCTCAGTTTGCAGCCTGTACGCATGTGAGTGCATTAGAAATCTAACCTAAAGCAGGTCTGAATGGGAGAATTTACCTTTGATGCATGTCAGAGTTGCATTTACTGTCACTCTGCTCTGTGATTCAGCACAATGAGATGCTGAGGGGTGGAGATGCGTCACACTGAGTGAGCTGCTGTTGTTGGAGAGGCTTTTTTGTCTTGTATATTAGCAAACCTCCACATTCTGAATCCCGGCTCGAAAGTAGGAGAATGGCTGCGGTCCAGCTGGAATGCCAAAGTTATTGAATGCACAAGCTCCCAACTTGCCTCTTTCCCCCACTTCTCCCTCTCCATTTCTGTTTCTCATTATGGCTCTTTCTCTCTTTTTGCTCCTGCAAAACCTCAAAACGGCCATCAAATTTGCTGAGAAAGTGAAAGTTAGTGAATCATCTCGTGCAGCTCTCTTTGCTGTGAAAGTTCAAAGTACAGATGCAATGTTCTCAGATGCATTACATCCATCACAAAGCACAGAGGATGTTTTAACAGATGTTCCAGTCTCGTGTTGGCTGCAAAGTACGTTCAGTTATTAACTATAGTAATCAACCTTTCACATACTTTTGGAACAGCGTCATTGCTTACTCATTGGTCACAGCCCTGGGCTAGTGACGGGAATTTATGTGGCTTTAAGACTGCACTGAACATGCACAATCCAGCTCAGCAGAAGAGGGTTGATCCAGAAACACCTAGCATGCGAGCTTTTTAGGGTGGACAAATTTGAAAGGGGCCAATTTAGGAGCTAACAGTGTATCTAGTTTCTTTATTTTTAAATCTAGCTGTCCTGTAATTTGAAAAACAGAACAAAGTCTAGGTGAAACTAGGGAAAGTGATCGGTGCCTCCTAAAATTACAGTGTCCTTAGTTCATATATGCCATATACTCACATTACAGTAGGCGTATAATCCTGTTTCGCTCACAACCCAGTGCAAGAGTTCATTTATTTAACTCACTAGCACATGAATTGCATTAGAAGGAGGTTATTATGCACTGAAATGCTCCATCAAATCTAGAGAATGTAAAAAGGGACATTCAGCACATTTACAGTACAGTAAAAGTCTCTACTATTTTCACATCACTGTGTCTGTCAGGTATAAATAGACACCTTATGGCACCCAAGCTGTTGGCATCTACTAGTTTACTGCAACCCCTCCAGCCAAGGGTGAGAAACAGGATAAGTACTGAGCAAAATGCACAAGAAAGTGCTCAGAGAAGTTGACAAGTTGGATTTCTTACATAAAAGTGCTCTGTTCCTGCGCCTGCCATTGACCGCAGGAATCAGAAGGGCCTGCGAAAGTAGCCTCCCACTCACTGCCTCTCAAAAGATTTATCACTTAAATGGATTTTGGTACATCAGCTCTCACGGAGACCACTAGCATACAGTACGTGCAAAACGGTGCGTGCGTTACATAAGCTAAACCACCTATGTTATGAAGGTTTAATGTGGGAATTCTTGTGACCCTGTGATGAGGCAGGCAAAGATGTGTGCAAGCTCTGATTTGAACAGGTAGCCTACAGTCAGACCATGATTCAGACCCTCCTGGCTCCAGAGGTGGCAAAATGTAGCGATTGATGGTAAACTTGAATTAATCACCATTCATGCTGAGACACGCCACCCCACCCGCCCACCCCAAGCAACAGCATCTATCCGCGCAAAGTGCGTCTCACCTGCCGTGGTTCACTGGCAGGGCTGTGGGTGGACGGTCGTTACATAATGATCCTGCAGCTGCCACCAATTGTGGCCTCTCCCCCTTATCCCAGTTGGGAGTCTACCAGCAGGGCCAGACTGCTCCGCCATACTAGAAGCTTTAAACCACTTCCTGTGGTGACTCCGCAGGGCAGCCTCGTTAGGACAGCCAGACACCCTGCCCCTCATTAGGCCAGTGAAGTGATAAACAAGGGAAGCAAGACAACAACAAGCCACTTAGCTCCTGGTATTTTTATTATTATTTTTTTTTTACGAAAGACAAGCTATCCTGGTTCTGCTGCTGTTACGCAATCTGAAACTTTTGGCAGCATTTGCCCAACACACCTCGTCTGCATGGACTTATATTGTTTATAGGCTTCATTATTAGTGTAATCCTTGACCTCACATTTTAATGTGTTGGCAGCTTACATTGTGCTACTCAAATTAGGAAACAAGCCAGAGACATGGTCAGAAAAATTCCAAAACTGATTCAGCTTTTTAGCAAAAGAAGGCCTTTTCCAACTCACACGCTCTCTCAGCATTGGGCGCAGACACATTTTCTGTTGACTTGCTGTGGTTTCACTCTCCGCTGCCTTGATGGATGAAACGTAGGACCTGCACCAAGTCTGGATTCTCTGGACTTGGCCCTCGCCTGCTCTGTCTCTCAGATGATGGATATTATCTCACAGTTTTACCTCACTTTCTGACTCTTAAGGTACATTGTCTTGATCTGAACTTCTGACTTTCTTACTTTCTCTCTGTTGTAGGACTGGAACCGTACGTGGTACACAGCCAACCCAGATCTGACCCAGTGTTTCCAGAACACCGTACTGGTGTGGGTCCCCTGTATCTATTTGTGGTTGCTGGCCCCTTTCTACTGCCTTCATCTCTACTGCCATGACTGCGGACGCATTCAGATGTCCTGCCTCTGCAGCGCCAAGATGGTGAGACTTCACACAGATGAAAGCACATGACTGAAAGCGGATGTAAAAAAAAAAAATGTCTGCTAGTTTTTCTTCACATGATTCCCAATATCAGCAGAAATATACTGACAAATGTGACTGTAGATCCAGAGAGAGTCTCCAATCCATCTCCCCTTACTTTCCTGTCCTGTTCAGGTGTTGGGTTTCCTGCTGGCCTCCTTTGGCTTTGTGGAGTTCTTCTACATCCTGCTGGAGAGGAGCCAGGAGATCCAGCAGCACATGGTCTTCCTACTCAGCCCCATCATACGCAGTATGACTGTGGTAAATATCGTGGCTCTTTCCTGATTTTACCTTAGTGTTTACCCATACCGTTATATCTGTCCAAAAAGTGAATGATCAGACTGAAGTAAGTTTAATTTTATGATTTTTTGAGGTGTAAAAGCTGAGGGCTCACTTCTAACCTTGTATGACACTTGCATCAGTCCACAAAGGATTGATAAGCAGAATCCTGCAAGGTGATAAGATCTATAAGTCAAGGTCCATCTTCAACATGGATATTGGCTTAAGTCAGTTTGTGGACTCATCCACTTGAAACATTGTAATATGTGACTAGTGCATGTACTGTGTGGGATATAACAGAAAAGACAAAGTGCATTTCATATATACCACTGAAATCTAATTGTGCTTGAATTCTCCAACCTATAGATGATGTAAAACTGTTGACAGGTCCATAAATTACTTAAATAGCTACATTAAAGCAATTTGAGCACAATACACAGTGAATGCCAAGGAATCATGTAATAGTGCATTAGTTATAGAGAGTCCCGTGGTTTATATATGGAAAACGCTTTAACTACTGAGCTATGCCACTGATTTGTAGCTCCAATTGCTCATCCCTCCTGCGTTGCTCTGGGTAACAGAGAGGTTTTTGACAATATTTCAGCCTGTGTCCCGCTGGCTCACATGTCAAAGCGCAGACAAATGAAAGAATATATAGTCTATGTACGGTATGTTGGCCAGACACTGAGGTGCAAAGATGCACAACCAGGGATAGATTTATAGTGTTGCAGGCAGTGCAAATATTACAGTACCCTGTAAATACAGCCTGTATTTGACCATCACTCATCAGTGTGCAGAGTACATATGTAATGACATCAGTTACTATTTGATGTGGAATCAGTGCACGTACATATGTGGAAAGTTTCAATACAATGAAAAATGTGAAAAATGTGAAAAAATTTATATAAAGCAAAATATTTCACATGACTTTAGAGGGCGATTCTTTCAACATATACTATATTGTTTTCTCCACATTACTGCAGATTACAGTCCCATCAGCCATAAACTGTGAGCATTGAGGTGGACGGTCAGTGCTTGTCCACTCAAGTTTATTGCATCAGGTTTATTGCTGCATGCATGAGTTGTTCAGTGGTGGCAGTGCCTTGACTAATCATGTGCTTTAAATCAAGTTCATTTGAATCTCCTCCAACCTTTTGGTTCATCTTTAAAAAACACAAAACCGCTGAATACAAAGGTGATGATATACAAATTGTAGCCTATGTTAAACCTAATTACATAGAAAGGTTCAGTCTATATATAGGCTACAGGTGTGCTGCTGGACTGGAAGTTTTGACGCCAGTTCCTTCTTTTAGCGCCATTGTTCTGACCAAAACAAAAATACAGTTTAAATAAAACTGTATTTAAGGTGCAACGTGTTTAATTGCACTGCCTCTGCAGAAAAGAAGAAAAGATAAAGGACGAAACACTCGTCCAATTTACCTCGGAATAAGAACCTGAGGTTTTGAATAAACAAAACCACATGCACAGTATGCACAGCTCAAACAACTCAGATGTTTAGATCCAAATCAGTGCAAGACCTGTGCAGATTTATGCAGTCTAGATGACGTCTTTCATCTTTACAAATGTTGTTTGTCTTTTCTCCTTCCACACATCTTAGATCAAACTATAATGCCCCCCACCCCTACCTGGATCAGGGTGGCACGTAGGGTGGGCTACAGAACGTTATTTATAGAAGATCAGGGCTGGTGTGCAATCAGAGGAATCTTTTCAGTGGCTTGTGTTGATGGAAACAGCCCAGCATTTTTCTCAGAACATCGATCCCACTCATTTTCAGCAGATTTTAAATGATACTTAGAGTGGGAACAAACAGAAGAGGGGTGCAGCTCACAACATGGGTGGCATTGCGAGCTGAAAATGCTGTTTACCCTCAACAGGAGTGATGTAAGAGTTACAATGCAGTACAAGGGTGCTGAGTCCGGATAGGAAGAGCTGCTGTAGCCCAGTGAGCCTCTAAAGCTGACCCACAGAGCCATATATCTTTACTCACAAAGCTTCCTCTCTCTGCAGCCTTATACAGGTGCTGCACAGTCTCACTCTCTCCAAGTCAGACAGTCTTTCCCACCTGTGGTCTTTTCAGACTCCTGAGTAAATACCATCACGTGTTTGGGTAAAAATACACTGAGACGTCTCTTGTATCGAGGGATACATTTCAAAAAAGGTCATTTATTTTGAGGATATCATTTATCCCACTAGGGGGACAGACAACAAACATCTACTAGATCATATTAAGAGCATGTCACCAATCTTTAAATGTATTTGCCAGACTGTATGTTTATTAAAGGATATAATTTTCTTGATTGTAGCCGCCTACCACCGCCCGTTCACCGGGTGCAGGCCTGGAACACTGTGCTCTTGTTGCTCTGACCAACTTGTTTTGTTACCCTTCAACTCAAGTTAATGTATGGGAACCGTTTTGCCCACGGACGAATAGTGGTCACTATTGATGAAAAGCACATACACGACACTGACTATAATCAGCAATACCATGACGTAAAACTTCTATTCCTTCCCCAGCACTGCACACTTCCCATGTAATTATAAGGTAGGGTTTTGATTCGGGGCTCAGTGATGGACTTAGTTCCACCCACCGACTTGTACAAACAGATGGGCTGATGGTTTGCAGCAATATGGCAAGTCAGAGCGGAAGGCTAGGAATAGGAAGGTCTTTGCCCTCAGATGCTTATCCAAGGTCGGCTTTACGTTCTCCTCACTTATGTTATATGGTAAGGTTTGGATTGAGGCTGATGCAGCCTCAACCTCATCAGTTTAGGACTTAAAGTACCAGCAGTCGAGGACATAAAGTTCTTGCTATGGGCTTGGTACTGCTGACTGTGGGTCTGATAGANNTATATATATATATATATATACATATATACATATATATATATATATATACACACACATATTCTATATATACGTATACATATTTAGAATTATCACCCGACTCTGCAGTTCCCTTCAGATCTACAGAACTTTTTTAGCATCTTTCAGCTCATTAGGTTGGTTTTATGGCCCACAGCTTTGCTGTTTTGGTTCATTTTCACAGCTGTCATCAACCTTGTTTCCAGAAACAGTGGCAGCTGTTTCTAGAAAAAAAGCTCTAAAAATCCACTGTACGCCCAGCACAAAACAGCAGACAGACAAAGTTAGCACCCAGCTGGTGAACATAGTGGAGCATTTAGCAGCTAAAGAGCCAGATATTTCCCTCAGGAGTTGGTGGAGACCAAATTAGAGTGACTTTGGACTTATATTCGTCACATGGACACAAACGCGACTCCAAACGAATGCTAATGTTGCTTCATGTCGGCTAGATGTGTAAATAAGCAACTGTTTGCCAACATGTTCACAATATCAACTTTATAAGGTGATAATAAGTCAATATTTTGTTTCTAGATTTTTGCGTTGCCCCCAAGTGGCCAAAAATCAATTATTGCAGCTTGTGTTGAAAACTAGTCAGGTAAAAGTGTGGAAGTAAAAAGCTACTCAGTTACTACCTAGAGTACTCATAATCAGGACATTTTCACCCCTTCATGTGCTTGGAGTTCGCATGTTGTTTCTGTGTTCACATCCCCTCTAAAGGTGTGACTTTGGCTCCAACATCCCATAGACATTCAAGTCAGGTGGACTGGAGACTCTAAATTCCCCATAGGTGTGATTGTAAGTGCCTGTCTATCTGTTTTCATCGTTCAATAGACTGGCAAGTATCAAGAGTGTAGAGAAAATGAATGAACAAAAGCATAAATAATCAGTGTGTCACCACAGAAGAGAAGCCTGGATGTTGTTTATGTCAACCAGAACACATAAAGATGTTCACCTTCTTGGCCTCCACACACAAATCTGTACACATCCCCACATAAAGTGTATCAGGTTGTTGATGTGAAAGACTTATATAATTACCTGACCACTCCAGTTTATAACAGGACAGTGCTGTGGCTCATCCCAAAGTAACCAATGTGGTCCTCATTATGAAACCTAAACCCGCTGCTTTCTCCCCACTTGGTGATGAGCTGGCATGACAAAGTGACGTCTCACTTGGCCAACCACTCAGAGAGGGACCAATTACAGTGGTTCAATGGCAGATGCGTGACTCCTCTGAGGACAGACAGACAGCCGCGTCCAAACGCTGAATCAGTCCTATTTTTGAGAAAACATCACAGTATGGAGTTTTGTTTTGTTTCTTTAAAGAAAGTATATAATGACTTTAAGGGCATGCGGCATGCCATACATGTGTCATTTTTTATAGGCGGAAGTCAGCCAGATCACATCTGCGTCTGTGGCCAGAGAAATCCCAGAAACCCAAGTTCTTTCTCAAAACCACCATCGGCTGCATTAGATCAGACTAAATCTGATTATACCTTCTATGCTCTGTTGAAAACATTGGCAGTGACTGCAGCAGCTAATACAGGAGAGATAGTGCTTTATTTTCTTTAACTGAATTAAAGTAGAGTAGTACTGAGTGGCAGCTTGGAAGGAAGTTTTTTCCCAGAGCAACGTTACTAAAAATTCAAGGCAAAAATAAAAAAGTCTGGTTTGAAGTTTAGAACTGATAGTAACTATAATATAAAGCTCACTGGTATGTAAATAAGATCTGAGTTCAAAAAGTCAACTCATACTTGGAAATCATGTTTTCCTGTCCTTGTTGTCAGTGGAGTCGCTCCAGGATGTTGTAAGAACCGCACATGTGAATTCTTAAATGAAGTCTTTCTGTCCCTCTGCTTGTCTCTCTCTAGATCTTGGCCTTATGCATCATCCAGTTGGAAAGAGTAAGAGGCTGTCGCTCCTCTGTATTCCTCTTCCTGTTCTGGGTCTTGGCTGTTGTCTGTTCCCTGGTGCCTCTCCGAGCTAAGATCCAGCTGGCCATGGATGAGGTATGTCTTTAGCCTATTGATTAATATGGAATATTAACACTATACTATAACATTTAATAGATATAGCATGTCCTACTGTATGTATTAACACATGATGCTGTATATTCCAAGCAAAAACTTCTCAACGAGTCTTTCTATATTGAAAATAAGGAATAATTCAAGTGTTTGAACTCGTTGAACCTGCAATGTCAAAACACTGTGCAGGGATATCTAATCAGGTCTAAGCCTAGCCATAGTCTAGACACAAGACTCCGGCAGCACAGCTTGAGATATACCCTGTGTCAGCAAAGAGTTTCTATTTCATCCCCCAATTTCAACCAAGGTAACCTAAAGTTAACCAAGTGTTGGAGGATGACACTGCCAATTCTGGTCAAGCCTGTGTGTGTTTAAGTTTTCCTTTTCTTCCTGTGTCTCCTGTCAGACACTGCAATCATTGTTGTATGGGGTGAGTTTCTATTTAGGCGCACGCAGTCGTGGGGCAGTCGCATTTGCATTTCTATAAAAACACACAAACACACACATCCATATTTCTGTTTTATCGTCCTCGGTGTGACATTCCCACACTGCTTGGGGGAGAGTAATGATGGCCCTGGGATAAATGCTGGTGAGACATGGCAGCCCAGGGTCAGACCAGAGGAACGTCAGCGCTGTGTTTATGGGCCTACACTGCTGTAAACACAGCCAGATGGAAATCTATGCATCCGCACATAATGCGAGGCCATTTATAATTTAGACACAGATGTTTTCATTTCATACAACCACACGCGTGCACATAGGATACACGCGTGACTACCCATATATTTCTCCACCATATCGTATATCTACATCTTGATGAACCAAATTCATACTGTATGCCCGGATTCTGTTCATCAATTCCTCTGAAGATTTACCATCCAGCGTCTTTTGCTTTGTCATGGGAGTCAACGGTACCATGATACATTAGATAGATCATTTTCAGAGACTGAAACTAAATAGTATGCTGCAAGACAACTACAAAAATGAACAAGTTCATAAGATGGAGCAAGCACAACTCACTGCACCCTAAAACCAATAAAACAAAGTTAGCATTGACTTCCACTCAAAAGCTATAATGATGTAACTCCCAATGAAGGAATAGTTCGACATTTGGGGGAAATATGCTGTTCACTTTATTTCTGAGAGTTAGATGAGAAGAATGATACAAATTAATGTCTCGTTTCTTTAATCCATACAAAATAATGTACAAAAATAAGGTGTAAAAACAACACTATGTGGTTTTACGTGGGGTTATGTGTCTGTCTATTTTTTGGTCAGGGCGTTTTTTCACTTTTTTGTACAAGTTAAATAAACAGGATATAATGTGTTAATTAGTGAGGTGCTGGTAGGTGGATTTTGTTACCTTTGAACAGAGCCAGGATAGCTGTTTTTTCTAGATACGGTGGTAAAAAAAAGTATTCTTTTCTTGTGATAGGTGGAACAAGTAAAAGAACAAAAGTGTTGCAGCACAGCTCAGCAGTTTTTCCCTGCCTACTGTGTCAGCTCACATCTACATATTGCACTGACACATTTTCTAAATATTTATACAGAAAGTGTCTAATTCACATTGCAGCGTTGATGGTTCCAGTTGACAGAGTTCATGTTTGTGGACCCATGGCCATTCTTAGTCGCTTGACCTACATTTCAGCCACCCACTCTCCGGCCATCCTCACCCTATTTTTCACTGTGTGGCCGGATCCATTTGGCCCCTTCATATCTCCTTTCTGAGCACAGCACCACACTTTTCAGAGAAAATCGTTTTACTGTTTACCATGGCTCTGACTTACTTTCATGCATACCCATACTGCTGCACAACACACTGGCTGTGGCAGTGGCATTGACCCAGTAGTAAACAATGCCTCTGCCAAAACCCACAGTTTCTGTACGTCAAGAATAACACGCGAGTCCTCCATTTCACAAAAGTGTCTGAGTGCTTAATATCGCAGCTGCTCCCTTGATTGAAAGTAAGGGTGCTGGTTTGTAAAACCACAATCTCCCTATTTACAGATACAGGCCCCTAGCGTGACTGAGAGGCAGCTTTAACTATCACTTCATTTATATAAAGTACACCATTAAAGACTTTGGGTTTTCACCCTGATTTAGCTTAAAGGTCCAAAATACTCTTTATTGTGTCTGTGATCTTGGTGTATAAACCATATCCTCTGCTATACAATGTGTAAGCATGGGAAAAGCCATGTAATGAATTTTGTTGTGAAACTGCACACAAAGCCACAGTGAAGATAAATGACGCTGTACACCACAGGATGTTGTGTGATTTGTTAAGTAATGTTGAAAGAAATGAAACAGCCAAAACACATTTTGATCCTGTTGTAAACCTTATGTCTCGATGTAGGAACAACGTTATTTTTCTGCGGCATGTGCTCAGCCACAAAGCCAATTAATTGTGTCCCCGGTCCAAAATAAAAGTCTAACTTGCACAACTTGTCTGGAATAGCTTAGAACAAATGAACTGAAGGAACTCTAATGAAAAGATTCTGGTATTTCCAGCCCTGTAGCAGCCTCTTTAATCAATGTTTTCTTATTCCACAGGGCATTGCCTCTGATATCGTACGATACCTCGCCTTCTTCTCCTATTTCACAATCCAACTGGCCCAGCTTTTCCTGTGCTGTTTTGCTGACCAGCCTCCAGAGGGAAAAACCGTCTTGGAAAAGGTAGGCAGAGGAGAATGTATCCCACTTCCGTCAAAAACGTCCACTCCGATCCAATACCCAGGAAAGAAAATGCCTGAGCAGCTATCTTGTGGTTTTCAACTTTTGTTGTCAAGACACTTTTCCCTTTTGGAGGAAATGATGTGATTCACCTCCCTCCCTCCCCCCTTCCCTTCCCACTCTCACTTCACTGCTTTGGCTTCCTATGAAGGGAGTGTGAATGAGTGTGTGTGTGTGTGTTTGTCGTTGTTCTCCTGCATACCATCAACGCGACTCACTCACTTGAGCGTTGGATAACATCATGACCGCTGCTTAGAGTCTGTGACCACACAACAGCACAGGCATTACTTAATACAGATCTCACAACCCCATCAAACATGAGCCTGACAACATTTTTCAAACTCAGAATAGCAAGTTGTTTCAGGACAGTTGACAGGTGAATGAAAATGAGCTTCTAATCAATCAAACAGACGTGTGATGTCATATTTCCCCGGTGATAAACAATCGAAATGGCTGGAAAAGTCCCTAACAAGCTGTTGGCCGGCGGTGAGGAGGCTGAGAGTGCAGGAGCCGCAGTCTGGCGTGGGGGACACACCCATTGGTCGCTCTTTGGTGTGTCCTCCTCTTCTTCCTCCACCTCTTCCTCCTCTCCACCCCACGCTCTGGTTAGAGTTACTCACAGGAAGAGAGGAAGCGAGGGGATGAAGAGCAAGAGCACTGGTAATGAAGAGAGCAAACACCCTGGTGAGGGGGTGGCAGGGTGGAGAGATGCCATAAAGAATGCGTGAGAGGAGAAAACTTTCTGTGTGTGTGTGTGTGTCAACTTGTTGGACAGTTTGTGATGACACATTTCCGCTCTGTCTGCGCTAGACCTCAAAACGTCATCTAAACCCTGCACTAACACTGAACTCTATTTATTCTGTCCTGTGGGAGTTCACGGCCTCTGCTCCCCACAATGGACCACCTGACTGTACAGTGCTGTTTACACACGCATTCTTAAACGCACTCCAACACACTCCTCACAAGTGCACCATTCAACCATCAACCGACAGCCTCTGTGAAGCTGTGTGTGTCTCGAAAGCCTTTAAGCAGTGAGAGATTTACTGCGAAAACAACAGTGAGTCTGGTCTTTAATCTGTTGCAGAATCCCTGTCCCGTGAAAGATGCCTCTTTCCTGTCAAAGATTCTCTTCTGGTGGTTCACTGGGTAAGATGGTTCTTCAAAACCCCGTCATTTTTAGGCTTCGGCTGACTCACTGCAGCAACAGTTTGTACTTGTTTACAATAATATGTGTGTTTTGTTGATGATTATGTGTGTGAATCATCTCCATGCTCCCTCCTCAGGCTTGTTGTGAAAGGATATCGCACCCCGCTGGCAGCGGAGGACCTGTGGACACTGAGGGAGGAGGATACGTCACAGAAGATCATCTCCGAGCTGCAGGAGGACTGGACAGCTGAATGTGCCAAACTTCAGAAGTGAGAACTCCAGATAATTGATATCTGGCGGTTTAAAGGAGTGCCCCAGCATTTCAGTATTGTACTTTCATAAAGCTGGAGACTCACAAAAGACACATTAAACAAGACTAAGAGTCTAATAATAATGTCATAGTGACAAAGCTAACATGCTGGTGTTAAGTAGGTATGATGTTTACCGTGTTCACAATAGTTTAGCGTATTAGTATTAATATTTGCTAATTAGCACCAAACACAAAGTACAGCTGAGGATGACGAATGTCATTAGTTTTGCAGGTATTTGGTCACAAAGAATCAGACAAACTGAAATTGACTTTTTGTTATGATTTATTAGCCTCCAAGTCCAAGCCAAGATAACCCTGATGACATCATAACCCTGATGACATCATCAAGGTTAACTTAGTAGACTTTAAAAAGATCTAGAGCCACAGAAGTGCCCCTCTAGTGAGGCTTGTGGTTGGCTGACTAATCTTCTATGTTTATGAACTAGTAGTCGTTGCATGAAGACGTGTGCTAGACATGCACGTGTTGTCTTTCATGTTTGCTCTGGCTCATATGGCTTTCTATTTTGGCACAGGCCTGTCATCCACCGTGCAGCTCTTACTATTGTGACATCCGTTTTATTGCAGTGTGGCCAAACGTCATGGTGCTGGATGAATTAATGACCCAAGCAGAGCATGACTTAGCCATGATTGCAGTAAATTGAAATTCTGGACGTCTCATCGTCAGAGGGCCAAAAATAAGTCCAAAGGAGTCTCTTGAGGACATACAGTACCATAATGTCAAGACAAGAGCCCTGTGTCATTTTCAAAGCTTGTTAACATGATCCAGCGCTTTGAAGATCCGTCGTTAAGTCCAGTGATTATGTCAGCGGATAATGCTTTTTACTGCTGCTGGCGAATTCTTGAGTCCATCAGCAATGGTGCGAATAACAAGAGTTTTTTTTTCTTTACAGTCTGTTTTACATTAAAGACATGAAAGGCGCCAGCATCATGTTGGGGCATCTCTGACACAGCTGTCTTGTCTGTAACTGCGTTTTCTCCTTCTGGCAGGCAGGAGAAGGCCTTGGCGTCGGGTGTGGCACTGGGGAGCAGACTGCCAGACCAGGCTCAGCTCCTCAGGAAGCTGCAGAAGGAGCAGAGCTCTGGCTTCTTCCTGCTCAGGACGCTGGCACGCAAGTTCGGTCCATACTTTCTGACCGGTACCCTGTGCATCATATTCCACGACGCCTTCATGTTCGCCATCCCCCAGGTGCTCAGGTAAGACTTTAAGGAAGAGTGCACCAAAACCTAAAATCTGCTCTCACCATGAGTGGCAATACATAGCTGTGGTGTGATTCGCCAGTGTTTGGAGATATTAACTGTATCTCAACCCACTACCAGTAAGCTCAGGGGTATTTGGTTTGTGGTGCAGGCAGCCCCCAAAATAACAAGATAATCCACAGATGTTCTTGTGTATAGTTTGCTCATTCTGCATGAAGACAGAAATCAGGCAGTTGTGCTTAGATAACAAGAAGTTCTCAATAAAACTGCTCATAAGAAAGTTATTATCGCAAGTAACCGTGTCATTATATTTGGAAAGAGATGTTGTTGTTGAGTTTTTCAAATATAACTTTTTCAGTGCTCGGACTCCCACAAACCAAATGGCATTGAGCGCTCTGTATTAAGGAAAGCTGCAGCCAATATTTCCAAACCTCAGCTCACACTGAAATTACCTGGATGGACTGCAATCCAGGCTAGAGGCTAAAAATAGGTTTTATTGTGTTTTTTGGGGTGAACTGTCCAATTCAATTTGGAGATTTAAGTGAAAGAGATTATATTTTCCTGTTGTGATAATTTAAAGAAACATGGGTTTAGTAGATTGTGGGAAAACAAAAACAGATAGACAGATATTACTGTATAAACAACTCCTTGGTTATCACCTCAGATATCACCATTTTCAATGATTTGTGACCGACAACCAAACAACAACAGAAGCTGGCAGCAGTGAAAACAGGTCATGGCTGACCCGCCACCCGCCACACCATCCCACTTGCCAGACTGGAATGTTGTTGTTGATGCACAGCACAGAATCAGTGGAAGTGTTAATTACGGTCATGGAGCTGTGAGCAAGAAAAGTAGACGAGACCACAGGCTCTGTGCTCCAGTAAGGAGGACAGGCAGAGAGGGAGAGGAGGCTCTAAATGGCAGAAATGTCGTCGCACCACAATAAGGGAGCCGCTGGCCAAGTGTGAGGGCAGCCCGGCCACAAGCTGAGCACTGTTGTGCAACCCGAGCTACTTTGTGTGGACCAGTCAGCCAGCAGCCACAGCAGCACTTCAAGGCCATTGGTTTCAGGCACACAATGAAAGTCGAATAATACCAGATTGAATGAAAAAAAAAAACAGTAAAAAAAAATCATGTTGACAGGGTAAAAACCTGTCTGTCTGCTTTGATTTGTATCATTCACTACTTTCCAGGAAAAATCATATATACAACTAGAGTTTTGATACAGTTACTCATGGCCCTTAAGTGTACTAAAGGGCCAAGCAAAAAATCGAACAAACTACTGAACGTCCTGATTGAGTATTAATCTTCCACTTCTCTTCCTCCACAGTCTTCTTCTGGATTTCATGAGAGACGAGGATGCTCCGCTGTGGAAAGGCTACTTCTATGCCACTCTAATGTTCCTGCTGTCCTGTCTCCAGTCCCTCTTCAACCATCAGTACATGTACACTTGCTTCACAGTGGGAATGCGGGTGAAGACAGCTGTCATGGGCTTGGTTTACAGGAAGGTGGGTAAATCTGTGTCCGTGGACGTGTAGCCGCTAACCTCTAGACACGACATAAATTACGTTTGAAATGGCAAAAACAAAAGCTTTCTCTCCTTCCAGACAGGAAAACAGTACACAGCGTATGATTAACAGCTTTTACCTAAGATGAATGATCGTCTGAAATCTTTACGAGGGTGTAAATTTATATTGGAGACAGTGCACTGAGGGCTAAAATGTCTTTGTCTCTTTTGTTGTCAATCCAGTCTTTGGTGATAAACAGCGCTGCCAGGAGGACTTGCACTGTGGGCGAGATTGTGAATCTGGTTTCAGCAGACACTCAGAAGCTCATGGACTTTGTGGTGTACTTCAATGCTGTCTGGCTGGCTCCTATTGAAATTGCTCTTTGTCTTTTCTTCCTCTGGCAGGTATGTCAAAAAGTAGTGTTTTCACAATCCTGCTCATTCATGCACAGCTGCATTTGAACTGAAAAGCCCTTGACACCGTTCTTTGTTTTCTTTAGCATCTTGGCCCGTCCGCCTTGGCAGGAATCGCCACTGTCATTCTCATTTTTCCACTCAACGGATTCATAGCAAAGAAGAGAAGCAAGCTACAGGTAAAAGCTGTTACAGGAATCCTTCACACTTTCACTCCAGTAGCCCTGACATCTGGCATGTTAGGTCAGGGATGCCACAGCTGGTTTAGATAGTGGCTGAAGAGCCGTGTGGGTGTTTGGCCTGGATGGTACATTCTCTCTTGTCCTTTTGATGTCTGCCCCATATAACGTGTTTGAAAAACAATGAAAGGAAAGGGTGGGCAGTAGGAGGACATAATTTTTCATTTCTTTGGAAAAACAACAGACGGTTCTGTAAATTTGGATGCCAATTTAATCGAACTTAGTCTTGAATGCGGTGACCGCATCCCTGGCCCTTTGTTGTTTCCTTGTCATAAAAATCACCAAAATGTAACAAGCAATAAATTCTTACTGAATTAAACAAGTTCCATGATGTTCAGGGAAACTACCACAGCTGTAACGAGAGCAGACAAACCCATGTTCACAAATGCATGTATTTGCTTTGGTCTGGTTGTCTTTGTGCCCCGGTTTCAGCTTAGCATACTTTATTTTTTAATAATAAAATATAAAAAACCTCTTTGTCTGGTTGACAGGAGGTTCAAATGAAATTCATGGACGGCCGCATCCGACTCATGAATGAGATCCTGAATGGAATAAAGATCTTGAAGTTCTATGCCTGGGAGAAGGCCTTCCTGGAGCAGGTTTTGGGCCACAGAGAAAAGGAGCTCAAAGCCCTGAAGAAGTCTCAGATCCTTTATTCCATCTCCATTGCATCCTTCAACTCTTCTTCTTTCCTGGTAAGAGCACTACACTGAAAGAGCCACGGATAAAAAGGCTCCAAAGTGGACTTAAAGAATGGAGATGTTTAATATTTTTCTTATTTGTCAAGAAATTACATGAAAAGACCAAAACCAACAATTAATGCTTACGTTTGCTAATTAGCACTAAACACAAATTACAGCTGAGGCTGATGGGAGCAGTAGACAAATTTATATTTTGACCTGGCGCTACATTAAAAGTTAAGGGATCGCCAAAGATTTAGAGGTCATGCTGAGGAGAACATGAATATCTGCACCATATTTCATGGCAATCCATTCAAAAGTTGTCGAGAGGAAAAGTCAGGGGAACCTGGACCAAATTTCATCTTAATCTTTTCAATAGTTGTTGAGATATTTTGTGTCTGGACCAAAACGCAAGACCGAACGACAGACAGACCAACATTGTCATTGCCAGAGCCGTGCTGCTAACGTGGCAAAAAATGAAACAAAAAAATGAAATGATATACTTGTGACTTGTTTTTAAAGATTCATGTCTTCAGTAGAAACAAATGGGCTCGGGGCTGAGTGCCACAGACAGGGCGGGGAAATCAGAGAGTACTGAGAGACAGACTATTGCACTGCTGTTGGTTTTGGTCTCTTCATGGGATATATTGACAATTAGAGAAATTCAGAATGACACCAGTCTTATCCTTTAAATTGTGTCTTTCAAGAGTTTTTGCCTGTAAAAGTAACATTTGGCTTTTTTTTTTTTGCTAAGATTGCCTTTGCCATGTTTGGAGTCTACGTGACGCTCGATGACAGGAACGTCCTGGACGCACAGAAAGTTTTTGTCTCAATGGCATTGATCAACATCCTGAAGACCCCACTTAGTCAGCTTCCATTTGCTATAAGCACAACTATGCAGGTAGGTGACATTTTAATGTAAAACTCATGACTGCTCTGAGATGTTTTCTCCATCTATGGGGTATATTTTCATGGTCCCATGCGGTGGATACAGGTCGACTAACCACTGACTCTGTTTCAGGCTATGGTTTCACTGAGACGTCTGGGAAAGTACCTGTGCTCCGAGGAGCTGAAAGTGGACAATGTCTCAAAGGCTCCATTGAGTTCTGGTAAGAACCCCACCCATGTATAAACTATTTCTTTAAACGAATCAACTACTATACTGCACTGCTTCATTTCACCAATTTCCACAGTTTGTTCCCCATACTTCGTGAAATCATAGGCTGTCATAATCAATATAAGCAGCCCGCAAGATTTTGTTGTTTATATCTGTGGAGTACCACAGCCTTGTATGGATCATATGCACTGTCACTTCCTGGGTCCCGGGCTGACTGGTAGACAGGGTAATTATAGGATCTTCCCATTTAGTGGTTAAACATAAATCACAGCATGAATTCAGACATATGATTCATAGAGAAATAAAAAAAAAATACTGCACTCCTCTGTCTGTAATCTGTCAACACTTCCTAAGACAGCTTGTGAAAAAGCAACAGCTCTGTAATTTGTATGATTAAGCAAATTCAGTTGTAATTACGCCCAGGCTGCACTCTGACGAGTAACTTCAAGGGGGAATTTTGTTTTGAAAGTTTGTTTGTTGCTCAGGTTGAAAGAACTGTCTACAGTGTTTATTGCAGGTTTTGTTCATTTTACTGGATCTTTCTGTCTTGTTTAGATGGCGAAGACGTGGCGATAGAAAATGGCACTTTCAGCTGGTCTGCAGAGGGCCCTCCATGTCTTAAAAGGTATGAGTCATGAAAAAAAAGGCAACTAAATCTACAATAAAAACAAAGGAGGACTTACAGTCAATTCCTTTCTTGTTGACAGGATCAACGTCCATGTGCCACGAGGCTCCCTCGTCGCTGTGGTCGGACATGTGGGCAGTGGAAAGTCCTCTTTGTTGTCCGCCATGCTTGGTGAAACAGAGAAAAGAAGTGGCCAAGTCGCTGTTAAGGTACTGAGCTTATGTTCCATGTGCAAGTTCTATTCATAGTTGTGGGTTTCACTTAATAAATACTGACAGTCTCTCTTTTGACATCTGTCTTCACAGGGCTCTGTTGCGTACGTGCCCCAGCAGGCCTGGATCCAGAACGCCACAGTCCAAGACAACATCATATTTGGCCGTGAGAAACTGAAGACATGGTACCACAGAGTCCTGGAGGCCTGCGCGCTGCTGCCCGACCTGGACATCCTACCTGCTGGAGATGCTACAGAAATTGGAGAGAAGGTAGGGAAATTGAGAAATAGAAATGATATGAAATGTTTTCCTCTCTCCAGAGCCTCTGAGTTTTATTTAAATTTTCGAATAATTATGTCCATGCAGGGATTGAACCTCTCAGGTGGGCAGAAGCAGAGGGTGAGCCTGGCCAGGGCTGTCTACCGGAAGGCTGACGTATACCTCCTGGATGATCCACTGTCTGCTGTTGATGCACATGTGGGTCAGCACATCTTTGACAAAGTCATTGGACCAAAAGGAGTCCTTAGAGACAAGGTAATATATGTAACAGAACCTGCACCTCAGCCTGTTCAATTCAGCTGCAAAGAGCCAAAACATGGTTTTTCAACACCTAAACCACATACAGGCGTGTGACCTGCACTATTGTTGTCATAATATGGAAACCACCACTTTGCTGACATTTTTGTTTTCAAGAAAGCCTCAATTTAGCGTTGGATTGTGCTTACATCCTATTTTTCTGACTTGTGTGGCTTGCTATACAGACCCGCATCCTAGTGACCCATGGGATGAGCTTCCTGCCGCAGGCTGACCATATCCTCGTCCTGGTAGATGGAGAAATCACAGAGAGCGGCTCCTACCAGGAGCTCCTCAGCCGCCACGGTGCCTTTGCCGACTTCATCCACACCTTCGCCAGCACAGAGCGAAAAGAGAGTGCCATACAGAGAGGTGAGGAGATTGTGATTGTCAAACATTCTGTTAAAAAACTACCTTCCAAATAAACTTCACTGTGTGCAGTAAGGTGGACTAATATGTGATAAATATCAGTCTGAAAATGAATAATCACAATTAAAAAAAATAAAAAACGGTCCTTTTCTTGTAGCTGGTTCCAGGAGGTCTAATGCTCGTCTCAGTATGGTGGACTTCATGCCATTCTCCAGAGACCTGTCACAGGAGCAGCTCATTGGGTGTGTAAACAAATGTGTAAATTGTAAAACTGTCATGAAGATGTTTGGCATCCCAAGCATCTTTTCTTACAAAACTGACCTCCGGTCTCTCCATATCCTCCAGGGGTGACACCACTAATACCAACCTGCAGAATATGGAGCCAGTGTCTGAAACCGACCAGGAACAAGTACCAGAGGACTTGGGCAAACTGACTGAGGTCGACAAGGCCCGCACTGGAAGGGTAAGTCTGAAAATGGCTTTTGACTTCACCTCTGATGGTGTGAAATCTGGCATCAGTGGTGCTCCACTTTTTGCTCTAAAACTATTCACACAGTTATCAAGCTGCACTAATCAATAATTCTAAATCAAATGTTTTTCTACAACAGGTGAGGTTGGACATGTACAAGAAGTACTTCAAGACCATTGGCTTGGCCATCATCATTCCCATCGTCTTCCTGTACGCCTTTCAGCAGGGCGCCTCATTGGCCTACAACTACTGGCTCAGCATGTGGGCTGACGATCCCGTTGTTAACGGCACCCAGATCGACACAGACCTCAAACTGACCGTGTTTGGTGCACTGGGCTTTGTCCAAGGTCAGTTAGTAGCCTATCAGAGTATAAAAAAAGAACAGAGAAGATAAAATACAAGAGACTTAGGTGGCTCTATTTGACTGTGTTGTCAACAAGATGGGAAAATTGTTCTCTAAAAAAAAAAGAGTGTTTCGTCTTCAGCTCTGATTTAATGAAACATCTTTCCCCTCTCCTCAGGTATCGCCATCTTTGGTACGACTGTCGGCATCTCCATCTGCGGCATCATCGCCTCTCGCCACTTGCACATGGACCTGCTGATCAATGTGCTGCGCTCTCCGATGTCTTTCTTTGAGTGCACGCCCAGCGGCAACCTCCTCAACCGCTTTGCCAAAGAGATTGATGCCATCGACTGCATGGTCCCTGACGGCCTGAAGATGATGCTGAGCTATGTCTTTAAACTCATGGAGGTCTGCATCATCGTGCTGATGGCGACACCTTTTGCAGCTGTGATCATCCTGCCTCTCGCTTTCCTTTACGCCTTTGTCCAGGTACATTTTTCCTACAGCATTTAAACTCACCACTGATGACTTTGATCTTCATGTTTTCTTTGAGAGCATTATGTTAAAGGTGGTTTAGAGAGAGCTGGGTTCCATTACAGTGTGTTATTGGAAAGCTCCATGCTCCAAAACCAACCAACCCTGCTGATTTTGCCGTTCACTTGTGTTTTGTTCCCCACGTGCTGACATAGATGTTGCACACATTCACTGTGAATTATGGGAAAGCCCTCAGCGCTCCCTCTTGGTTTCACTCATTAAAGCTGGTGTTTTACTTTTCCACTGTGGGCTACAGAGCTTCTACGTCGCCACATCCTGTCAGCTGCGGAGGCTGGAAGCTGTGAGCCGCTCGCCCATCTACACCCACTTCAACGAGACGGTGCAGGGCGCCAGCGTCATCCGGGCCTTTGGCGAGCAGCCCAGGTTCATCCTGCAGGCCAACCAGAGGGTCGACTTCAATCAGACCTCCTACTTTCCCCGATTTGTGGCCACTCGGTGAGATATGTGATGATTATGATGCGCTTTAATTTCATTTATACATTCATTTGCTCAGTTACAGTTCATGATGGATGACGATGATTTACAGCACCAAAGACTTACAGCGATTGCTCAACGTTTCATGGTTAAACTAAATGACTTCTGGCTTCAGTATTGAGGACACATTTTGGAACTTGCCCGCCCACAGCTAAATCAGTGTCACATCCACAGGTGGCTGGCAGTCAATCTGGAGTTTGTTGGTAATGGTGTGGTCTTAGCTGCCGCCATTCTCTCTGTGATGGGAAAAAACACTCTGAGCCCAGGCATCGTTGGTTTGGCCGTGTCACACTCCCTCCAGGTACGAGGCTCTGCCCACACACAGCACACACATTCTCACACACTAGCGCTGGAGATGTCCCAACTTCACTCCAGTTGCATGCTGCATGTGGCAATTAGAGGTTGAACTGGAAAAAAAGTTAAATATAAATGCTTTGCTCAGTCAGCAAATGCATTTTCAGTGCAGGAAAGCAAATGAAGTAAACCTCATTGCATTGGGTATTGCAGGTGACTGGGATCCTGAGTTGGATCGTGAGATCCTGGACTGATGTAGAAAACAACATTGTTTCTGTGGAGAGAGTCAATGAGTATGCTGACACGGCTAAAGAGGTCAGTGTTCCCACCACACACACACATGCACATGATTGGTTTTACTGCTGCATTTCACAAGACGTACTGCATCAGTAACAATTCACTGCTCAAATCCAACACGTACAACAAGAGGGCTTTTGTGTTCTCTACTCATCCTTATTGTTATTGTCTCATTCAGGCCAGCTGGAGTATAGAGGGCAGCTCCTTGCCCCAGGCCTGGCCCCAGAGAGGTACTATCGAGTTCCAGGACTACGGGCTGCAGTACCGTAAAGGCCTTGAGTTGGCTCTGAAGGGCATTACCTTGCACATTCATGAAAGAGAGAGGGTGAGTCATCTTGTGTGATAAAAGCAGTTTGCAGACTTTACCCGTCTTAATCTTGGATCACTTAAATTGCTTGAATTGTAGAGTAATGTCACACTAAATTCTGACTAAAAACATGTTTTCCAGGTTGGAATTGTGGGTAGGACAGGCGCGGGGAAGTCCTCACTTGCCCTGGGAATCTTCAGGATCTTAGAGGCAGCAAAGGGAAAGATCTTTATAGACGGAGTCAACATCGCAGACATTGGACTCCATGACCTCAGATCACGCATTACCATCATTCCTCAGGTACGACAGTAGCAATAACAGAAACTGAACCCTGGCTTTCCTCACATAAACTGTTTGCAATGGCTGCAATCCGTATCCAGCGTACAATAAGCCGTTCTAAACTGTAATAATCCTGTAACCAACCGGGACAGTTTGGTGATGAGTAACATCTGCTGTCCTCTCTCCCAGGACCCGGTGCTGTTCTCAGGCTCCCTCCGGATGAACCTCGACCCCTTTGACACCTACACCGATGAGGAGATGTGGCGTTCACTGGAGCTCGCTCACCTCAAAAACTTTGTCTCTAATCTGCCTGACAAACTCAACCATGAATGCTCAGAGGGAGGAGAAAACCTCAGGTACACACGAGTACACTGATATGACACATTGCAATGCAGATAAACCACCAGCCATTGTTTTGCCTAGTAACTGATGTATTGTTACAACGATATCCGCGCAAAGCTGCAGGATACATACAGGACAGAATCTGACATGTGATTGTATCCCTCCCTCTCCAACTCTCCTTCGTCTGTGTAGTCTGGGACAGCGCCAGCTAGTGTGCCTGGCCAGGGCCTTGCTGAGGAAAACCAAGATCCTGGTTTTGGACGAGGCGACAGCTGCTGTGGATCTGGAGACAGACACGCTCATCCAGTCAACAATCCGCACTCAGTTTGAAGACTGCACCGTCCTGACCATTGCTCACCGCCTGAACACTATCATGGACTACACTAGGTACATTACAATCCACTAAGTAGTTAATATATTGTTGGTGTTTAGTGGACTGACAGAAAACGAATGACAATTTGGATCATCAGTTATTCATTTTTAAGTCATTTATCAAGTATATAAACAACCTCTAACCACTAACTACATTTAACCAAATGCTTATCACATGCCCAGGTATAGACCTGAAAAAAACCCACAGCTTTATTACACACATATATGTTTGATCAGGTGTAATAGAAAATGCAGGATCTAAAACCATCTTCCTCCCTTTTCGTTGCTTCACAGAGTGATCGTCATGGACAGAGGCCACATTTCTGAAATGGACTCTCCAGCCAACCTCATCGCACAGCGGGGACAGTTCTACCGAATGTGCCGAGAAGCTGGGCTGGTCTAGGTCCTCACTGGGCTTCGTACCATGGAGCTGGTCGTCTGGAGCTGTCCTGGTGTACAGATGTGTCACCTTAATTGTGTGGCTCTCCGACACACGTTAAATCGGGCCATTCCAAGCTTTGTGGAAGCTCGAAACGCCTCTCCACCAGGGCATTGTCAGTGAATCTCAAGAGCAGCTGCTGAAGCAGTCCCTATTTGTTGGTTTTTAACACACACAGACACGCTGTCCTAAGTCAGGAAAAAGACATTGTTAACCTCAGATGATGAACATTCAAAACAAAGCTACAGTGGATTGTTGGGAGTCTCGAAGCTATAAATATTGTATATAGAGCAGTGGCGTCAGTTTATTCCATTAAAGGATAAAGCCGAGAGCTGGAATGACAGCACCACAAATCTTATGGATTTTCATTCTCTTTTTGAATGGGAGCTATATTATTTTTGTAGTTTTTATAAGTGTTATAAAGCACATGACATATTTTCTGATGTTGTCTCAGGCTTAAACGTTGATGTTTACTCACTTTTTTTGTTTTTAGCCTTGTATACCAAAAAAGAGGCTGTTCTGTAATTGTAAATTGATAGAAATGTATGTTGTCTTCTTGTCCCAGAAACTGGGACAGGAAATACTCTGACACACTAACCTTCAAAAGGTTCACCCTGGCAAACACAGGGGAAGTGAGGTTTTCACAGCCTTCAAAATCTGAGCTGGAAGCAGCCAATTTGGAGTTTTTATATGTCAGGGGAAAAGAGGAAAACATTGAAGTGAGCCAAGACATTAGCAATCGTCCAACTATGTTGTGGCTGTTGTTTATTTCTGTCAAAGTAAACACATAAAAAAGTCAATAGAGACCTTGCTGGTCAGATTTAACCTGACGCCGGTAGTGAAAACCACCATGAATGAAGAGAATGCCGCTTCAAAACAATGGTGATAAATCTCTGTATGATTGTCTCTCTGCCTCCACCACACAACTCAGGCCATACACACATATGCAGAGGAGAAAAAAATCAGTATTGTTCTTTTGGTGCTGACATGACAGACTGTAAATAGTCCACGTTGACCTTTACTCTCAATTCAAAGAAAGAACCCGATGAACTTTTTTAAAGAGAAGAGGCATTTACTGTTTTTGTCTTACTGGTTTAGACAATATATTCTGAGAGGAACCCTATAGTTTATTTATGTCATATGACAAAATGTATTAAGTGTCCTTAAAATTCTGAGGATTGTATTATATTTATACTTTTTATAACAAGCTTGTTCATTTTTCACTGACAATTTACTGTTAATGTACTGTCTTGATCCATACATCATGCTGGATAATAAAGTTTATTTGAATCTATAGTATTGTTATGCTTGAATTAATATCTTAAATGTAAATGAGTGTGAGGACAAGACATCTTTAAAAACACATTTAAATAAAAATAGAGAAATAAAAATGAAAGAATAAAAGCTGACAACTGTGGTGATGATTTAGCTGTATATGCATCAACGTCAGATGTCATGTCGAAGTCAAGTCTCAAGTCTTTTGCAACAAGTCCAAGTCCAAATCTTGAGTCTGCCGGAGCAAGTCTCAAGTTTTCATAAGCAAATTCCAAATCAAGATGCAAGCCTTTCTCTGAAAACTGCCCATTAAAATGACACAGCGTTTGAGGATATTCCTTTCAAAGTTGTGTTAATAGTGTCAGCTGACAAGAAGCCTAACAATTAAATATTCAAAGTGTGAGGCAAAGTAAATCAGAGGATGAATGGCCATATTTTGATGCAGGTACGTAAATCTTTAAATAATAACACCTTTTACACTGATCTAATACGTAGTATAAACATGGTGGAAGATGCATGGTGTAAGGTTTGTACAAAGAAATGAAACATGTTTGGGGGTCTCATGAAAGAGTTAGTTGTAGTTACACAACTCAGTCACTAGATGGCAGAAGTCTGTGTTATGAACAGCGGCACACAGTCGTTTGTTTACACTTGTTGCAATGGCGACCATCACTGAGCTGAAGTGTGGTAAGCGCTCGCTATCATTCGTGATTTTGTGTACTTATTAGTTCCTTAAATCAAACTAGAGTAAATACACGA